>JAOUQZ010044566.1:0-11365 GCA_028564935.1 Neosilurus hyrtlii | reverse complement strand
GGGGTGGGGGGGGGGGGGGGGTGTGGAGTAAAAGCAATATGAGCTTATTTTAAAGGAAATCATGGCATTCCATCCTCTTGACAGTCTCATTAAGACCATGTACAGTCCACCAAATGAAATTATACAGTAGCTATCTATTCTGCATAGTTACAATGCAGATGCTACCATTATAAGACATTTACAGAATTGTTATATGCAGTTACTGTGTATCCTGCCATGATATTAATCAACTAATCAATACAAATTGTAAGATCTAAAAAGGTGTAAACCCCTTCAGGTTTATTACAGTACTATGTGTGATAAAACACAGCAACGATAAAATAACAACAATAACAGCAATTTAAACTGTGCTTGCATATCAGGGAATACAATGAACTCTTTTTCCAGCAGGGTTTTTATCAGTGCAGTCTTCAGTGACATTGAGGAGATGCTTGATACAAACAAGCCATTTACAATTTGGAATACGCCTGATTTCAAGCAGCCAAAAATGTTCTTCAGAGAATTTACGCAGGGTATCTGGACAGCAGTTTAATAGAAAATTACATATTTTACAGAAAGTACTGAAATAAGTGCAATAGTATTAAAAGGAGACATAATAGGCTGTGGGACCCCTTTCCTCCAGTACTCACGCATTTGTCGTACTCGGGTTGTGGGGAGGCTGGAGCCTAGTTCAGCCGACCATGGGCGAAGACGGGGTATACCCTGAACAGCTTGCCGGACCATTGCAGGGCCAACACACACACAACCAGTCACACTCACACCTAGCAGCAATTTTAAACTGCCAACTAGCATAATGTGCATGTTTTTGGATTGTATAAGGAAACTGGCGTAACCAGAGGAAACCCATGCAAACACTGGGAGAACATGCAAACTCCACACAGAAACACCATCGCTGAGCCCAGGACTCAAAATCGGGACCTTCTTGCTGTGAGGCATACATGCTAATCACTACACTACCGTGCCACCCCAAGACATACAGGTGAGGATAATTGGATATTCTTGATTAACCTTAGGTGTGAATGTGAGTGGTTGCGTGTCTATGTTTGGTTCTATGACTGTCTGGTGAGCTGGTCAGGGTTCTATTCAGCTGTTCTTTGCAAATCTAATAAAGGTTAAAGGGGTTCAGAAAACAAAATTAAAGTTCACAATGATTTTACTTGTAAAAAAAGGTGCTGCAAGAACAGAAGCGAAATGTGCCAGTAGGTTTGTTTATCTTCTACTACTGGCAAATCGATTCTTGACGCAGTGTGATGGTGTAATGGTACACAACTCTAAGGTTTTCAGGTCATTCCTGAGCATGGATTATTGTCTTAAGCATTTCTATTCATATTTTTCCCCTTTTCAAATGGAGAATCCCCAGGGGCCTCATGTACAATAGGTGCGTACGCACAAAAACATTGCGTACGCTCTTTCCCACGGCAAAGTTCAGATGTATCAAGAGTGAAATGTCCGTGGAAATGTGCGGTGCTTCACGCAAACTTCATGGCTGTCGTACGCATGTTTCTGCAGCTGTTGGTGCTTTGGCGACACTTAGAGGTGATTCTGGGAAACTGTTTATAATGTGATCTTTAGTCCTCGGAGTTAATTAAAGCTCATTTTGCAGCGAGAGCCGGTTTTTATAATGTAATCGGGGCTGTCGGCTGCACACACATTGCTATAAAAGCGCCATCACAGGGAGGACACGGCCAGTCGGACGGGCAGCAGGAATCCCCCGTTTCTGTGACCCAGAGCCGCCGCGGATAATGGAGGAAGCCTCGAGTCTGTGGCTGCGGGTCCTCCATCTCACTGTCTGTTTTAAAAAATAAATAAATCGTACTTAAACATAAGTCAAAGTCTTGGATATCCTCTTCCTTGTACTGGCATGTATAAATTTGCCAAACCAAAGAGCATGCACACATTCAACACATCTTACAGGATGGGATCTTGGGGGTGATCAGAGACCCCACATGCACTCCCACCACCCCTGTAAGAGGAGCGTCACCTATGACTGCGGCGACTTTCTGCTCAAGCGGGGTGAGGTCCTCTCCTCTCCCCCCGCCGGACTGAGTCAGACTTTGGCGGTGGGCAGCCCTCTGCTTAACGGCCACCTTAAAGTCTGAACACTTCTTTTATAACTCCGTGTGTGTTCGCCTTTCCGACCCCACAGCACGGCCTCACACACACACACACTCTCTCCCACTCAGACCCCTGCGTTTGTTGTTAATGCCGGAGGACAGCGTGCCAAACACTACATTCTTGCGCGCCTCCCCGTCTTCCTCATATTGTAAGGGTTTTCAGACGGGAATCTCCGGTGAAGGGTTTATTTAAATATGATTTGCATATTTAAATGGGGGCGTGGACAGGGAGGGGTCGGGTACTCCTACATGTGCGCTCAATTCCATGATATTTCGGATGTTCAAAGGAAATGTGCCTGGATTCATGTGTTCGCACAGATTCATACATCTGAATTTTTTTGTGCGTACGACGTTTTCTGGATTCAAGCGTACACCATTTTTCAGTAAGAATTCCACGCAAGTCTTTGTACATGAGGCCCCAGGTCTGTTGGCTTCCTCCTAAAACAACATGGATTAATTCTGTTAAATTGCCAATAGATGTGAATACACTAAATGCATGGTACCTTGCAACGGACTGCCAACCCATCCAAAGTATTTTCCCATCTCACCTTAAGGGATAGTCACAGGATCCCTCACAGTACTGGCCCGGATGCAAACAGTTACAGAAGATAGATGACTGAAATGAAGTGTGGGAGTTGTTGATATTTTTGTTGATAGTGTTGGCAAGGAAAGATAGTCTAGCTTTGCAGATATACAGATTTAGATCTGGATTTTCCTCCATATACAGTACATTCATTTTTCCTTTTAGGGTCACTGGAAGGCTGGAGCCTATCATTTTGCCAGACCATTGCCAGGCAACACACACAACCCTTCACACTCACACCTAGGGGCTTTTTGGAACAGCTAATTAGCCTACTGTGCATGTCTTTTGACTGTAGAAGGAAACCAGGGTTCCCAGAGGAAACCCACACAAGCACAGGGCGAACATGCAAACTCTATACAAAAATGCTTTACTGTAGCCGTAGTATCAATAACCTGATCAGTTCTGGAATTAAAATGGTCAAGAGGTCCATCAGGAGACATTGGAGTGCGTGTAAAGTTGCAACAACGAACATTTTCTGGCAGTGTTGGTGGGGTCAGAGGGGCCATGATGTGATCCTTCTCAGAAAATGGCAATTTGATTCAGTTTGTATCTGAAATCACTGGCTGCTTCTGCTTTGTTTCATTTCTTGCTCATCATTTTAAAGGCTGGTTTTGTTTTGGTCACAGTTAGGGAAAGCAATCTATCAAAACAGGAAATGCTATTTCAGATAAAAAGCACACTGTGCTTGATAAGCAAGTATTTGTGCTCTTCAGGTGCTTGCTTCAGTATTGTTAGCACTTATGGGGAAGGATTCTGCCAGATATGTGCAAATGATGATTTTTCTGAGTACATGTGGCAAGAAATTTGGCCCAAAGCTAAAGCAGTGAAGCCGTCTCTCCCCTGACTTCCTTTAATTGTGTGCTGCTGAGCATCGTGTTCTGAGAGAGCCGAGCAGATAGCTTTCTATAATGACCGTCTGCATGACAGTGATGGAGAGACAAGAGTGGTTACCACATTGTCTTGGTTTCTCTTCATTAGCATTTTCCTGCCATTAACTTCATTCTGTATGCGCATTTATTTTGATATGTGATGTTGCCATATGAGCCAGAGACAGACTGTGTAGGTGAGAAGTTTTGTAGCTGTCACATTTCCACTTTTAGCTGCAACCTATTATACCACTAATGATGCTATGATAAGGTAAGACGGCATTTAAAATCTAGAACCTCTTGAACAGAACTGACATTTAATTAGGTTATATATACATAGTGTGCTCATATAGGCCTGAAGTATTAAGTTTTCTTTTTCAAATACAGCAATATTATGAGTTTTAGCAGCCAGGTTTTGAGCATACAAAAGGTCTATAAAATTAATCATGAAACAGTCAAAATAAGATATTATTTGCAGCTGGATAAAGCTGGAAAAATAGGGAACAACAAAGAAAACCACGGTGTGACGTCATAAGGGTCACTGAAAGAAATAATGATCCACACGTCGGTCCTGATTGCTTCCGTAAATGTTGACCTCTCTGGGAAACGCTATTTGCCAGCGAATCAGAAGTGGTGATGTGACACTACCAAAGCCCACACAGATATGAATGAAAATTCTTGCTTGGAACCGCTTCTGAGTAACAAAGAATTGCCCATGACGTCAGTCATAAAGGCTGCTATTTTAAAATGCTGTATAATAAACTGCTAATTGACCTTGATTGCTTGGTCTGTAAAGAGAAATTACAGACCTTGGGCTTGCTTTTTGCCTTAGTCTCTACAATAGCTGAGATTTCTCTGTACAGACCGAGCAAACAAGGTTAATAAACAGTTATTATTGCCTACTTAATTTATATTCCCTATAAGCAAAGTAATTCTGCCAAAAAACTTACCCAATATTTACAGAGGTTTCCTCAGAACTGGATGGCCCTTTGAAAGACATTGGAGCTTTCACTATGGCCACCTTGTTGACTATAAACTAATACAAATAATATATCCAGAAAGCTTGCTTCGAGAAATAACTAAAGCCGCGTTCACGCAGGAAGTGACAAGCAACTCGCTCACCACTTAACTTTTCATGTATTGTTGCCTAGGTAACTTCTTTACATTTCCCACTTCACAATCTTTCCAAGTGAAATTGTGATCAGCCCCGCACTTCCCTACAGCAGATCCATGAGAGCTTTTATTATCATTATCTTATATTGTCGAGTTTATTTTAGCTCATATCACATCATATATATTTTATTCTTCTTATTATTATTATCACACAGCAAGTATAGACTGGAGACTTTTGTGCATAAGGAATTGGGAACAGTTCGCTCTCCTTGTCATCTCTGCTCTCTATTTGAGAAAGAGCACCACAACATCGCCGCTACTGCTGGGTTCACCCAATGATACAAGATATTATTACAGGGAGAATCAGGGACTTGTTCAGGAGCTTAAAATTATGTGGAACTCCGTGTTTTGAAGCATTTGTCAATCAACAGTATCTTTAAACTCTGATTGGTAATCGCTTGACTCACATTGCCCGCTCACTTTGTGTCGTGCGAGAAGATTTCGCCTCCCGTTGTCTCTCATCGTGCAATCATCGACTTTGCATGGTCATTTGCCACTTGTCGCTTCCTGTGTGACCGCAGCTTAAGAGCCAGTGCTTAAGCATCTTTTAAGCTAGTATTTCTTTGAGTGGCGAATGTTGACAAAAGTAGTGAATATTGGACTTCGGTGTTGGTGGTGGTGGTGGTGTCACGACATGACACATTTTTTTGCAAACATCATTTGCTAATGGTAGTAACACAGGTCACTAAAGTTCTTTTGGGTTTGGCGTGTAGTGAACTCAATGCTGTGGATAAGGAAAAATACACAAGCAGTTTGAATATGACGAAGCAAACTCAGAGATATCTTGGGTGTTTTATTAGTGTCCTCAACTTCATCAGACATTACAGGAAGAGCTGTTTTCCATGGAAGCAGCTGTAACAGGTAACGCTTTCACATCACTCAATTTGAAAAGGGATGCTTTTGGACAAAAAGTGGCAAAGGAGCTAATCATCGCATTTACTGTCACTAACACTAAAACCGCTAATGTTCACCAACTGTCTTTCACAAACTGTTTTGCAAACATTTGCACAAAAGTTGCTAATTGTCACTAAACTTTGATAATGGCAAAGACAAACCCTGCTTTTCACCCACATTTGTCAGAAACGTTGAAGGATCCAAAAAATTTCAGTGTTCATCAGCATTCGGCTCTTTGTGAGATACTACAGAGCTAATGTACACATCAAAATTAGCTAGAAATCAGACAAGATCACGGACTCACTCCTGCATATTCGTTGAATCTTCATGTCACTTTTGTATCAAATTGCAAAATGGAATAGGATATGGCACAGTGGGGCAGTGGTGTCACATTACAGCAAGAAGATTATACTGTAGGTTCAAACATCGCAGTTAGCATTGAAGTTTGTATGTTTTATCTTTGCTTGTGTGGGTTTCCTCCGGTCTCCTTCCCCAGTTCAAAGATATACTGGATGTCCTCGGTGGTAAGCCGCATTCACACAGGATTTAGACGTCGACTATTTTATACAGTCTATGGTCAACAGTATCTTTAAGCTCAGATTGGTTATCACTCGAATCCCTCATGTGAAAGTTCAGTAAACTTGAGCTCCTGCCCGCCCACTTCGTGTCACTTGTGAAAATCCGCCTCTCATCACTCATTTCACATTAATTTGCATGGTCGCTTGTTGCATGTGTGGATGGATGGAGAACAGAATTGAACACACAAAAAAACAGACTAGAACATGAAGGTAACATTAAACATAACATTATTTATAGAAAGAAGTCATCACTGATCAAACTGCCATACGAACTATTTATGCATTTACAGAATCAGTTCTGTGGACGGCATGGTGACAAAGTGGTTAGCATATGCGCCTCAGAGCAAGAAGGTCCTTGGTTCAAGTCCCAGGCTTGGCAAGGGCGTTCAGGACAAGCAAATCAGGGCTTACCCCGCCTTCACCCACTGTCATCTGAAATAGGCATCAGCCTCTATGTGACCATAATAGGATTACTTGGTTCAGCAAATGAGAATCAGATGATGTGAACAATGGTAATCTGTGATTGGCTGATGAGAAAAATGGTAACCAGGGATTGGTTTTTGGGCACAAAAGATTAGATACTGTAAGCATTACTCAATGCTGGTGATGCTATTGAAAGTTCATTGTCTGTTGTCACAAAAAATTTATAATCCATATACAGCCTACACATTAAAAACTGCAAAATAAATAATTAAATAAAGATTTACTGTATATACTATCAGTTAGGAGCTTGAGCTTGTTAACTAGTGATGCATAGGCGTGTTATTTTCCGTGATATAGAAAATAAGCGATCATAACAAAATAAGAAAATCAATTCCTAATAGGGACACCACTTTATGTACAGTACAGCAATCCTTATTCTCTACAGGTGATGTTTTTAGACAAAAGCAAGTCTTTGACTAACATTTCTAAATGTCTCATCGTGTTCTCTTAGACTTATTTTTTTAAGTGCTATGCTGTTCTCTCATTTTCTCTCTCTCTCACTTGCACTCTCTTTCTGTGTGTGTGTATGTGTGTGTGTGTGTGTGTGTGTGTGTGTGTGTGTGTGTGTGTGTAAACACACACTTTTATTTGATTTGGAGATGAAAGCAGGAAACAGTTGCAGCAGTGGACTCAGCTGCTGAGAGTGTTGTAAGTGACGGAACAGCTCATTATGGTCAAATTGTTCTGCCACTCTTGCTGAAGCATGTCATTTTGTCACCTGCTGTTTTTGCCATCTCCAGTGTGACTCAAAGCATCGTGTCCAAACATGAAGTTGCATTTCAGTTTAGGCAAAGTGACATCTCATGTGTTTTTACAGTACACCCCATATGTATGCATATAAAAAAAATAAAAGTCTGACTTGACTATGCAGATGCTGGCTACAAGATGTATTCAGTGGACATATAACAGTCCAAAATTAATTATGATGATATTATTTACACTCCAAGTAAAATCATTTTTTCAATAACTATTCATGCTTAAAAGACAGTGTCGATTCTGTGGTGTGATTTTTTTCAATGACAGTGGTGTGAAATTCTTTTCCTAAATGAGAAATTTGTTCGAAAAAAATATTAAGACCAGATGAGATATTCATTTTCTTTCTGTTACATCAGTTTCCATTTAAATATAGACAGGATATCAAGCCTTAAGAGCAAGAGGTAAATATGGTTCAACGTTTCCTTGTCACAAATACGCAGTTCAAATCAACCTGCACTTCATTTCTGAACAAACCAGATATAATATGAGAAGGCTGGGGCTGAATTCTTTCTTGCCCAGACTGTAGATACAAAAAGGTAGAGGAAGTTTGACATTACAAACTTGAAACACTTATTTAATGGGGGCATCCGTAGCCTAATGGTTAGAGAAGTGGCTTTGGGACCGAAAGGTCGCTGGTTTGATTCCCAAACAAGTAGGAAAAAGTGTGGTGGTGGGGTAGTGAGCTGCACCTTCCCTTCCTCCACCTTCATGGCTGAAGTGCCCTTGAGCAAGGCACCTAAGCCCCAACTGCTCTCTGAGCGCCCTTAATGTGTGTGGCAGCTCACTGCTCTGAGTGTGTGTGTGCTCACTGTTTATGTGCGTGTGTGCTCACTTTGGATGGGTTAAATGCCCCTATGTGGTATTAATACAGCATAGCAAAAGCAAAAAAAAAAAAAACACATACAACCATTCACACCCACACTCGCAAACAATTTGGAACAGTTTGTAGGAACTAATGTGCATGTCTTTGGACTGTGGGAGGAAACTGGAGTACCCAGAGGAAGCCCATGTTAGGTGCACGTGCTAACCGCGAAACCACCGTGTCATCCTACCATGCTTTAGGTCATTTGATAAAATGCATTGATTACCTGTAATAGTTTAAATATCAAGCCGTTCATAGCTATTATATGCATTTTATCTATCCGATCTCACCACCATCATTCTACAGAAACTTTACAAAGCATTGCAGATCCTGGTTCTGAAGACTGACCATATTAATCAGTAGTCAATATATAATGTACTACTGAATTATGGGTTTTTAACTTTCCAAAATTAAAGTTTCCGAGGATTTGCAGATGAATTCTTGAGAATGTCATCCATGATAACAGACGCTCTTGTAAGCCTGAGTGCCCTTTATCATCAAAGCTTGAAATTCAGCGCCAAATTCTCATGGCCAAAAATTAAGGGTTTTTTTTTCTTTCATCTTTTTCCAACTGAGTCTAAACATCCCAGTTAAAAAGAATCTAATCTCTCAAGTACTGGACGAATTTATAAAATGAGAAACATAAAGCGGTATTAATACAGCTTGGTATCTTAAAGCAACAACGGGTTCTTTGCATGTGGCAGAAGTAAAAAAGATTATGCAGTGTTCTGTCTACAGAGACTAAAATAATTAAAAGTTGCTGACATTTGAGAGAGAGAGAGAGAGACAGAGAGAAAGAGGGAGAGAGTGCAAGATATAAAATACATAGACATTTTTAATAACTAATAATTCATATGAAAGGCGGAGAGGCTGAACGAGAAGCTGATTTATTCAGCTATTTTATTAACTGCTATCCTTTTAATTAATTTATTTATTTACCCAGTTGTTCATTTTTTTCCATTTATAATTCAGTCATTTCTTAGAACAAGGCCTTTAAAACATAGTTATGGGATGTAGTAGAATACTCCAGATAAAAAGACATAGCTTCAATATATAATGCTCACTCTATCTAAACTTGGGAGCTAATCCTAAAACAGCAGTTTCCTTTATAGCAATTCTGAATTGAGATGTCAGGGTTTAAATATTGTATTTAGCAAAGTCTGTTAATCACAGAGGGTCTGTAATGGTTACCACATCTGCCTTACAGCAAGAGGCTCCTGGGTTCAAGTCCCAGGCTCGACAAGAGCATTTCTGTGTGAAGCTGGCATGTTCTCCCCGTGCTTGCGTGGGTTTCCCTCAGGGTACACTGGTTTTCTTCCAAAGTCCAAACACATGCACATTAGGCTAACTAGCTGTTCTGAATTGCCCCTAGGTGTCTGTGTGTGTGTGTGTGTGTGTGTGTGTGTGTGTGTGTGTGTGTGCTGGTGATACATTAGCTAGCTGTTCAGGGTGTACCCTGCCTTCACCCAGAGGAGGCTAGGATAGGCTGCAGCTGATTAAGCAGTTCAGCACGAATGAATGTTAATCACAGATGTACTTACCATAACCTAATTTTTAAGTACATATATAAAATACATATCAATTTGAAATACACACCAGTCAATGTACCTGCTCTCCTTTTTTTGCCAATTAACCCTGATGTTCCTCCTTTTCCTTACCTGCTTCTTGAGTAACAGCAAAAAGATCAGGCAGTGGGATAAAAGAGTCAGCTCCACTTGCTACTTCCCACCAAACATCCTGATTGCCTGGCACAAAAAGAGCCTAAATCTGGCTGAGATCTGATCTGATCCCAATGTCAGATCAATGTGCACACTTACTCTCCTGGGTATTAAACAGGCTAGGTGAAGCAACACTCTTTATTTTGAACTTTGTCTCTTGAGAATTTTGGTCTGACTGCATCCGAATCTTATTTCTTTCATACTATTAGCATGCAAAAACCAGTATGTGTGATGTCCGAATTCTCAAATATTTCAGTATATCATTATACATTATTTCAGTGCATGTTAAAGGTAATTCATGAGTATGAAAGAGGCTAACGTAACTCATTTTGAGAATTACAAGCTGGGGTAAATTTATGCTTGTTAGCTTTGTTCAGCTAATGCTTATGCTATTGCTTTAAACATCTGGGTCAAAGGACAGCTAGGATGACGACAGGGTACATCCGAGCTATGTGCTTACTTACTCGTTTACATACTCAGAACCTACATGGACAGTCAGGTAGTAGGTACTTAACCAGTGTTAGTACATACTGAGTATTCACACACAGCTTCAGTTCCACCATAAAGACAACAAAGGGACAAGACATCATATCAGACTCTTCATTGCTTCACTGTGGGTAGTGTGAGGTGGGCCGCAAGCATGTAAGGTTATTAGGGTGAATCTAATAATCATAACCCAGGTAGCTATAGTAGTGGTCGGTCAAGAGGAGCAGGACAATCCATAACCAGGGGAATAAACCAGAGTCAAAATGAGGATTTTTTTTATAAAGATACATACAAAGAATCCTCACAGCAAGGAATCCTGGGTTCGAGTCCCAGGCTCAGTGAGGTTGGCATGTGCTCCCCTGCTTGGGTGGGTTTCCTTCAGGTACTCCGGTTTCCACCCATAGTCCAAAGACAATCATATTAGGCTAACTGATCCAAATTTCCCCTAAATTTGAGTGTGAATGAGTGTGTTGGCCCTGTGATGGACGTGGGCAGTTCAGTGTGTACCTAGGTTTGACTGTGAATAGTGAGTTTGTGTGTGTGTGTGTGTTGGCCCTGTGATGGACTAGCGGGCAGTTCAGTGTGTACCCCGCCTTCGCCCAGAGACTTGGCTCAGAATTAACTTTAGTAGGATTAAATGGTTTCATCTTCTGTTTAGTTTTATCTTAGTGGTGGGGACCGAATTTTAGTTTTGACCCTATGGGTGAAAGTGGCTGAGAGAGAGCTCTGTTGAAACACACGGCATGCCATAGCCATGTCCTTCACCTTGACCAGAGTGTAGAGAGAGAGAGAGAGAGAGAGAGAGAGAGAGAGAGAGAGAGAGAGAGAGAGAGAGAGAGAGAGAGAGAGAGA
>JAOUQZ010044565.1:0-11366 GCA_028564935.1 Neosilurus hyrtlii | reverse complement strand
AATTTCATCCCGACAAGCCTGTTTCGTGGTTGCCCACTTTGGGCACGAAACAGGCTTGTCGGGATGAAATTGTAGTACTGTTATTTCTTCCCACATACTATATATTTAGCTCTACTTCGACGTATCGAGCACTGTTTTACGGAAAATTGACTCAAGATCTTATCTTGAATATATATATATATAGTGTTTTCCCCTACCAATTCTTGTAACACCTTGTATATCTTTGATTTTCCACGGCCAGGGTCTGGCCTATTACCGAGTCTTCACTATACTTCAGTATACCCAGAATACTAGTAAATCTTCAGTATACCCAGATGGGTTAGTTGCCACTCTTCTCAGTTCATTGTTTTCTCTACATAAAACCTAAGTTGAAAAAATACAAAAAAATCCAGATTACTTAAACCAAAACAATTTATAAGATCTTGATATTGTCGTAGCGTGTCCCCCTCGTAGAGGTCACTGTTTTGTTAACCCTTTATCATCCTACTGTTTAAATCCTGTGTCCATTCTGTTTGGTAAAATGTCAGTCATATCCTATCCATCTAAAAATCCAGAATTATTCCTTAGCTTTGTTCCCACTGATTACCCTGTGGAAGATCCTAATTGGTATCTTTATCCACAGGTTCATGTCTTTGAGGTGATCAACCAGCCCACTGTCCATTATGATCGCTTGTAATGGAATATAACTGGATATTTGAAATTCTGTCTCTTTCCACTTAGCATTAAAGGACGAAGTGCAAATATTAACCAAAATTTTTACTGAGCTGCTCGCTAGTAATTTTTGATGTTTGGAAGGGAGAGGCCTCCTTTGTCTTTTGTTAATTGAAGAGTCTTATAATGAATTCTTGGCCTCTTCCCCTGCCAAATGAATCGTGATATTAATTTGTGTAATTTTGAAATTTTCCCTTGGAAAGTTCTGCTTGGATTCATTTCCATCCTCTGTCCTAAGAATTGCACTAGGTCCCATCTAGATAGATCAGATTTCATTTCAGAAATGAAAGGGTCTATAATTCTCTGATAACTTTATGTTTTGATACTTTGCAATATTCACACCTAGACACCTAATTGACTTTAAATCCCAATTGACTTGAAGTTCCTCTATATTTGATTAGCTAGGGGAATAAATAAATGTCAAAATTTGGGATTTATGGGTATTAAGTTTATATCCCGAAGATAATACATATTCCCGCAGGACACAGTTCATGAAGGGAAGTGGATGGGTGTCTCATATATATTAAGATGTCATCTGCGAACAAGGCAATTTTATGTTCTCCATGAGTCAATCTGATCTCCTTTATCTTCTTGTTCTGTCTTATCCACTGACTGAGAGGCTCTATAAAAATGGCAAATAAGAGTAGAGAGATAGGGTCGACACCCCTTTCTAATTTAAAATAATTTGATAATCCTCCATTAATCCGTATTTTATGCAGATGGTTTGTCATATAATGCTTGTATTGTTTTCACAAATTTTTTTATGAAACTGAAATCTCTTTAGTACCTTATACAGGAAATCAACAGAGTTTTCTGCAACTTTTCTGCATCCAACCCCAACAAAACAGACTCTAAATCATATTTATTTATATGATTAATTATGTCTAATGTCCTACTAGCATTAACACTAATAATTTAATATTTAAATAAATTAATATATGTGTTTGCTTTTGTTTGATAAAACCGGTTTGATCTAACTGTATAATATCAGGAAGTATTATTTCTAAATGTATTGCTAGAATTGATGTAAAGTTTTTGTAACACTAGTTGGACAGAAGTTAGTAGAATTAGTCCTATTTTTCCCATCCTTTGGTGTCAAAGCTATGATCGCTTCCCTCCAGGATGGAGGCATGTCTACTTTTTCCAGGACCAAATTGAATGTTCTCAGTAATAATGGACAATCACCAAATGTTGTATACCGTTCCGATGTAAACCCATCAGAGCCCGGCGATTTATTTGGTTTGGGTCTTGAAATTGCCTTTTGCAGTTCCTCCATGGTCACCTTGGCTATTAAGACTCTATTTTGGTCCTCTGTAACTGCTGAGAGTTTAAGTGAGGCAAGCAGGGATTTAGGTGATTCGCTCCCCTCATGGACCTTCTGGGAATATAGATTCTTATAATACTTTTCAAAACAAGTAAGAATTTCCTAGAAGTCATGCTTCACTTGTTTGGTTATTGGGTCTTTAATTTTATGCCCAGCTCTCTCTGCTTGTTGTTCTCCGAATTTATATGCCAGGTTTTTAGCTGGCTTGCTACCAACTTCATAATACCTCTGTTTCACAAAGGTTAGTTTCTTCTGAATGTCCGTCTCATAAAATTCCTTTACCTGGTTTTTAATTTCACAATTTTTTTGAGTAATGACTAATTAGGTATCTTTTTTGCATGGTCTTTCTAATCTTCCTGTTTTTCTAGGGTATTACATTTTTCCTGCCTGAGCCTCTTTTGTAGAGCCAATTTTGCAACAATTCTCCGTCTTAAAACGGCCTTTCCAGCGTCCCACAGCATGAGTGGGGAGACCTCCCCATTATCGTTCTTAGACAGATATAGCAAAATTTTCTCTTGTGTTGGATTAAACTCTCTCCAAACATCACAGATGCCCATTTCTCTTAGTGCCTGTCCTGCCTTTATACCTACAGTGATACTCTGTGACTGCGTTGGTCTTAACACATCCCACTTTAGGTTCAGTCTCATATTAAAGTCACCTCCACAAATGACCATTCCCTGTGCCTTTGTAATCATTAGATCAAAAAGAAGCCGCACGTCACACCAGGAGGTGCATAAACATTTAAGACGGTGATTTCTGATCCCTCCTGTTTATCCACAACCATATTATACTTCCCCTCCTTGTCTATGATTTCTATCATCTTTTCAAAAATTACCCTCGCTGATGTCAGTGTTGCCACCCCTCTTGTTTGCCAAGAATTTTACTCCTTTTAACTGGGTTAAGGACACCCTTCACATTAAAAGAAGCCAACCTAGGTGGTACTTTGTTGCTTTCCATTAAAAATTAAATGACACCTAATCCACCATTTAACAACCCCCCTCCACTCAAACTCTGAAAGAACAATAACATAACTAACACAAATAGGACAATCCCTGAAAAACGTGAAATTGGGGGTTTTCACCAATACCTCAGGTTGAACTTCCTGTTGTGAGGTCTCATTTGTAACCCAGATGGAGCCAGTATCTTCTGCTGGCTTGGAGGGAAAGTCTCCATATGTAACTGTTTGCGGAGGGCCCTCTTTTAAAATACCAAAATGTTGCATGTTCGTAGAAGGTCAGATCCTTCCCAATCAGAAACATACTGTTATGAAGGTCATTACTCCAGCCCAAGCATCTCTTACAGTAATAGTGCCACTGTGACAACCCTAATGTCTCCATTGCGTCAAGGAGAAATGGACTCAACTGTCTGCCCATCCGAAAGCATTAGGTTTCTTCATGAACTCATCCTGCTGAGTCGGTGGTTTGTATATCGTCACAGGCAAAGCTCTATTTAACATGTCTTTGGTAGCCTCCTGCGCCAAGTTGTACAGGCAAGTCTCTTCCCTCATCCTGGCTGGAAAAGGGGTCTGGAACCGCTCTCCCTCAGCACCTACTTCGCCTCTGTGTGTTCCCGGCGCTTCCTCATGGTCTCTGGAGCATAGTCATGGTACATGTAGACCCTCTTTTCCTTATACAGAAACCCTTTTTGTGCGATACCTGTTGGAGAATTTTTTCTTTAGTCTAGCTGCGGGAGAACTTCACATGGAACTTCACTATGGAAATGGGGGTTTCTGCTGGGGGGTTTCGTACCAAAAATGCAGGGCACGCACTCAATCTTGAGGTCAGTGGCAGGAGGCAACTCCAGCTTTTACTTTAGCAGATTCTTCACAAATACTTTCATCGATGATCATTCTCTGACCCCTCATCAATGCCATGAATTCTTGTATTGTCCTGTCTTGCTTGTTCCTTTTGGTCTGTTAGCGTGTCTTAATACTTCAGCCTCCTCCAGCCCCTGTACACTTTCCTCCATCTCTGAAATACATATTTTGGCTTTGTCGATTCTGTTGTTGGTTGCCTTAATGTCTCCTCTTATTTCCTGGAAAGTATCTGCACTGTCACGCTGAAACTCTCGCAATTCTTGCAGTATCGTTTGCAGATTAGCCAGAGTTGCGTCCACCTGCAGCTTCCCAGTGTCAGTTTGGCTATCTGTGTCGCCTTTGGCTGACTCTTCCTCGTCTAAGTGGGTTGTTTCGATCTGTGAAAAAGTTTTTTCTGCTTTATGTGCTAAACTGTTGTTGGTGGAATCCCTGTGTATGGAAAAGAATATAAACTAGAAATAAAAATGAGACTAAACTTGGTAACCAACATCAGAAGATCACCAACTCACCCAGTACATCAGTAACAAGTTGCTAACTTGTTATTTCTAACTTTAACATCAATATCCTGTTGACTCATCCAACACTGCAAATTACTTGGTTCTTACTGAGATAAAAAAAACTTAGATTTAGAAGTGTTAGATCATTTATCTTGTTTTAAAAGTTAATTTCTTATTTTAAGTTTTCAACTTTACACTATAATCTTCTTTCTAGATTTAAAAATCTTAATTCAATAAATCTTGTCAAGTGAAATTATCTTGCTGCATGGAGAGATAATTTGACTTGACAAAGATTTCTTGAATTAAGATTGTTAAATTTATATAAATCTAAATATTACAGTGTAAAGATGAACACTTAAAATAGGAAATTAACTTTTAAAACAAGATAAATTATCTAACACTTCTAAATCTAAGTTTTGTTTTTTTATCTTGAAAAGAACCAAATCATTTGCAGTGAAGATAGTGAAGTATCAACTGTTCGTTCTTGCATATAAAATAATAGTGGAGCTCTAGTAGCAAGCCACATACCGAAGAGGATCTGGTAACCCATTAAGACTGATCTTTTTGATGGGTCCATTTCCACTCATCACCCAATACCATGTCCGCTAAACACAGACAATTCCTGTGAAAACCACGAGTACATCCATGCTTTTTAAACAAGGGATTTGTTCGGCAAGAAAACCATGCTGGATACGTTCAACAAGATCGGCTTGCTATCAGTAGAGATATTTATCGGGGGCTCTGCTTTTGGGCAGTGCTTAAATCTATAATATGATTAGTGGTACTCTGTTTACCGCTGCCCATGTGACTTTGTTGTGTCTGCTGTATACGATGCATCCACAATGCTGTGGTACGCCAAAGTGCTTTCTGATGGGCGTAAAGCACAACTGGGATCACTTTCACATCCCACATCCTACAGGCTCACTAAAAGCACATCATGTCTTATCACACACATTCTAGACAGCTTGGTGCCAATAGACAAGAGAGACGTTTGTGCTGGTCGTCATGGACATTTCGCAATCTCAGGTTTCAGCTTTCAACAAATCTGAACAGTGCCAGTATCCATCTTGGTGACAGTGATTGGTCAACATGGACAGCACTGATAATGATAAAGAAGATCAGGATGATCAACATTATCTGCAGTGTTGATACAGACTAAAATTATAGGCACCCTTCATGAAAATGTGCATAACAGTCAAACAGAGCGATACCTTGTGCATGAACACATTGAGAAGTTGTACAGATTTTTTTCAGAATATTTTTTTCTGAGACATCAACAAGAGTTGAGTACAAGAGTACAAGAGTTTGTAATGCCTACCACGTTTGGAGATATTTGTTGGGGATCTCCATTGTACAAAACGTTTTAACCGCCAGTGATTTGGGTAAAATCTAGTGGAAAGCCTTCCCAGAAGAGTGGAGGTTAGCACATATGGGTGTGCTGTTCAGGTATCCACATGCAGCGGTGTATCACAGGCCTTATCACCAACCCTGTTAATGGTCTCCATTCCTTTTAATGAAATTAATGCACCACAGTTTTTGTCTCAGGCAAGGCTTGTTTTGTGCAATGCTTCATGAAACTGTTTTTATGAAACTGATTTTGAAAGGTAACAATAAAAGGAACGAAATAAACTCATTCACTCAATCACACTAATCTCTTTCCTTCTTTCATTTTTAAAATTTTTGCAATTGCTGGTTAATTTTCATTTACTTTAGAGATCTGAAAGTTGTTGTTATGGCTTCAACTGTGCTTACCAGTATTTTTAACGGCTTATGTACAGTATTATGATTCCTATGGCCTGATTTCGACTTTAAAAATATGTTCAGCTCTTCTCCAAATGAATAGCACATGCCCCTGAGCTTAGCAGTGCTAAAAAAACTCAAAAAAGACCACAAACAAACAAACAAAAAAACGCAGTTGGATGCCTTGGAGCATGAACATGCTTGTTTTTTCCTTCCCAGGTTGCTAGGTGTCATATGATGGGAAGTACTTCTTGATTGGTGGGATATGACTTAATTAGGAAGAAAATTCGAGCACACACACGGTGTGGCTCAACTCTCAGGTTACGTAGGGTTGTAAAAACACAAACAAATACCCATCTCATCACACTTCAACTCATCTTCTGGTTCGAACCGCCCCCTCTCCATCCATAGCTGTGTTTAGGTTTGGTTTAGAGATTTGTCAGTGACGCAGATGAAAGTGAAAATCTGTGCAGTTCCAGCATGGATCATCTCCCTAAACCATCTCCCTTTACACCCGTACATATTTCTTTCCTCTCTCCTTCCCAGAACATTATCCGGGGTATAAACCCGACGATAAAACCACTTGGCGTTAACTTTTTAAAAGTAGACAATTGCATCTAACTCACATCCTGTGATAGAGCCCACTTAAGGCTTTTATAGGTACTTGTTAAAAGATGCATACATGAACTGTATAACCTAACATTAAGTGCAGATGTGGATTAAATTGTTCCAGGCTCTCTATCTGTAAATCAGCAGATCAATAAAATGGACTTTAAAAGTTTGGCTTGTGACGCAACGGCAGAGATGCGCTTCTAAGTACTTCACACGTAATTCATTTGCACAGCAACCCCACCACCACCAACCGCGCTCTCTCTCTCTCTTTCGCTCTTTTTCCCGCCCGTTCTCTATTTGATTAGAGAGCACTGAAGTGAGGCATAATTCCATTTTATGCCCACCCCCTCGATTTAAAACGCTTTTAAGAGAAATCCCAGTTATAATGTCTTCCCCTGTCTATGGTTATCTCTATGAGAGACTGTGAGGAATTGAAGCTAAACTGCATGTCATTCTCTTTTTGCTATGCTAGCTTTAGTAAGCAAATGGTTTTGTAAAAAACTATGCGGTATATGAATGAAAGGATATGTGAAACTCTCAATGGAGTGTGATAAGAGCGGGGGTGCACTTTATATTCAGATACGCAGGGATAAAATGACAGGAGGGTGACCCTGGGGATTTAGAAGGGTAATTGGAGTAATTGCATTACTCTGGGACAGAGTAACTGCGTCATACAACCTGAGCCGATCAGAGGGATTTAACCCACACAGACACGCACACACACACACAGAGACACACACACACACACACCATCTTTACTTCTTTTGTCACTGACATAATGCATTCCCTAACCCCTTACCCTAACCTTAATTATTACAACTAAAAAACAAACCCCAATCCTTACCCTAACCCCAACCTAAACCTAATTCTAACCTGATCCCTAAAACCAAGCCTTAGTCCTCAAACACCCCTTGTCTGAAAAAGTAAGGACCAGCCAAAATATCCTCAATGGCCAAAAAGATCCTCACTCTATAGGTTGCAAATGAATTCTGGTTCTTAATATGTAGTACAAGTACAAGCACACACACATACACACACACACACACACACACACACATTGGACAAGGAGAATATTTTTAATATTATAATAAAATATAAAAACAATATAAAAATGTATAACAGTGAATAATTAGTAAAATTTTAAATTATTAATGAATAAAAAAACAACACCAAACGCACAAAAAAGGAACAGAATAAATATTATTGTTTATCACAGTGGGTGGCACGGTGATGTAGCAGTTGGCACGTCCATCTCACAGCAAGAACGTTTGCATGTTCTCCTTGTGTTTGTGTGGGTTTCCTCTGGGTACTCCAGTTTACACCCACAGACCTGCACATTAGGCTAACTGGCTGTTTCAAATTGCCCCTTGGTGTGAGTATGAATGGTTGTGTGTGTGTTGGTCCTGTGACTGACTGGCGAGCTCATAAAGGGGGTACCCTGCCTTTGCTCACAGTCGGCTGAGATAGGCTCCAGCCTCCCCGCAACCCTGGTGGGATTAAGCGGTTCAGTAAATGAATGAATGAATGTAATACAGGGCATTTCTGTGTGAAGTTTGCATGTTCTTCCTGTGCTTGCATGGATTCCCTTAGGGCCCTCCAGTTTCCTTCCTTGTCCAAAGACACTGGATATTCTCATTTGCTCTAAGCCTGAATGTGATTGTTAATGGTTGTATGTCTCTGTTGCCCTGTGATGGCCTGGTGTGCTGTTCAGGGTACACTCCACCTTTGGAGTTGGCTGGTATGGGCTCCAGCCTCCCCACAACCTCAATAAAGGATAAAGCAGTTCAAAAATGACATGAGCGATATATCATTATTTTATTTCATCTTTACTTATTTCACTCATGCTAATGTGCAACAATACAAAAAAAGGGATTCAAGGTCACAAGATGATTGTCACAAATTACTGTGCGGCAAACAGGTAGACGGGGGGAGGGAGTTTACTTTGTCTTTGCATGCAAGTGTCTTTGTTCACAATGCACACATTAAAACCTAATGCTATTTAGTCCTAAGTTAATGCTACAAACATCAGGAACAAAGTGCAGGTATAATGGCGGTGGAGTACTTCTGAGTATGTTGAGTGCTTGCTACTTGCTCGTAAAGTCGTAGAATGTGTTAAATCAGGTCCTTTTGCTGAGTACGTAAAAATTGCCTGTGCTGTCTGGGTGAAAGGGGCCTAAACTATGTCCCCTGTCAATTACAGGGACACTAGGGAATTATAAACATTGGTATGATTAGGTATGAGGATGAGGGCAGATAAGCCAACTGTTTGATCAAATCTTTGATTTGATTGGATATTAAAGCTGTATTGCGTAACTCCACCTCTTAAAAAGAATCAATTTATTGTGAAAAGTTGAATGACATCATAACACACACACACGTACCGCCTTTTGTGTCAGAGCTCCATGTGAGAGAAACTGTCGTTTACACTGCACAATGCGCTTTGTACCTCTTGATCCATCAGTAGCGCCGTCCCTCTGACATCAGCATTTATTTCAGTCTAACATCCATCACTCAGATCCGATCTCACCTCCTTCCTGAAATTCAGTAGTTTTCTCGATCTCCATAGCATCGCAGCATGCGTTCAGTTCGAGATGCTCTTCAAGGCAGACGCCGTCTAACGAAATAACAAAATCATATCACATTTCATAAGCACCGCCGAATGCACCCATTATACCTGTCTTCTATTTCAAAACTCCAAAACAAATTCTAACTGATTAAAGGATTAAACTAAAACAGAAATAAAGTACACCGCCCCTTTAATGCGTCATCTGAGTTTGATGATGAAAAAGATCCATGAGTGAAGAGAAAAACGTACGTTGCTCCTCACCAGCATCAGTTATGAGTTCAAGTGCGATATGAAAGCGTTCATTAGGAGCCGAGGATGCGCAATTCGCACAGAAACTGTGTGTGTGTGTGTGTGGTTATGACAAGGATGGAGCATTTCCAAACTGAAGAGATCATGTATCACAGTCACAGGGAGAGAAATAAGGAGACACGCCCCAACATCACACTCTCTCGCTCTGATTTTCTTGTAAACCTGAGACCAATGCTAACGCTTGCATAACAGGGATGCTTTCATAATTAGCTGCCTTAATTAGAAAAAGATAATTTTGGCCATCTCATTCAGGCATGATGTGGATGGAGAAAGAAAGGAAAAGTGATTTGGGGGGGGGGGGGGGGGGGTTTAGTGTAGTCCCTCCGGTCTACTTTCCGTTTCTGAGTGTTGAATTATTAATGCGTCCTGTACACAGAGCGAATGTGCCTCCCTTGTTCTGTTTTTTTATATTTTATTAATCTTTTCTTCCTTGTATTTCATGACACCATGTCAGTCTTCTCTTTCATTTATATTTCTTATTGTTTACGCTGTCTTACGTAGAATTTAGTCCTATGCTAATTTTTGGGCCTAAGGGTAACAGAGTGTATGTTTATTTAACAGAGAGACAATAAGATGGAGGGACATGGAGGGACATGGAGGTAGAGCATCACTTAGTCATCCACTCATTAAATGGGACATCCTACAACTAGACGCAGTACTTAAAGCTTTGCAGGTGGTTATGTACCAGGATGCTCGTGCTGCCCTCTGTGGCATCAACACAGTGTATAGTTCATGTGACCCACTGGCGGGATATCAGGACAGAAGTGAGAGCTTTCAGAATACATGATTATCGTACATTCTCTGTATTAACCTTTACCGTGAAACATGAAAAAATTCATCATCCTTCCACTAGGTGGCAGCAAACTAATTCAAGTAAACAGCTAGTCATTCATAACTGAAGAAGGATTACATGCTAGCTTGTGGCTGTTAAGCATTGTCAGAAAAGGAAAGTGAATAAAGGAAAAGAGGACAAATGCTTAAACTAGTTATTTTACAATGCAGATTTTATGGTTGCCCTTTTACAATAGACGTACGATTATTATTTGTCCCTTAAAGACTTAGACATTTAGTGATTTGGCCCTCACTGAAAATGAATTTGATAACCCTGTTTACACCCTCAGTGGTGCCTTCTTAACCATGTACACACATAAAAAGCTACAACATTGGAATAAAATAATTTATAGTACTTTCATGGAAAAATATAAGAAAATCCAGTGGGTGTGGCTATTTTGTAAACTCGATTTACAATCACACGTAAGGAAAATAAATAAAGGTTTTGAATTCCTTGAATTGCTGATTTTTACCTCCGAGTCTAAGTCTTAATTGGGGGAACCCCAATCTTGCCAGTCATTCAAACCCTGTTTATACCTGAGGATCAAAGTGCAAACTTCACTAATAAAAAAAAGAGAGTTTGACCTCTAAAGTGCAGGACATTAATAATTTATCCAGAAAATGTTGCTGGTACACCACTCTTTCTTCTTCTCTCTCTCTCTCTCCCTCTTTCTCTTAAAATATCTCTCCTTCTTGCTCTTTCCCTCTGTGTCTCTTTTCCTTATCCTTCTGTCTCTCTTTTACTATCGTTATCTCTATCTTGCTCTTTCTCTCTCACTTTCCCTCTTTTTTCTTGTACTTTCTGTCTGTCTCTCTCACCTATTCTGCTCCCTCTTGCTTTCTCTTTTTTTTCACTTTTCTCTTTCTCTCCCTCTCTCTCTCTCATACACACATGCGCACACACACACACACACACACACACACACACACACACACACACACACACACACACACACACAC
>JAOUQZ010044564.1:0-11367 GCA_028564935.1 Neosilurus hyrtlii | reverse complement strand
CGCCCGAGCTGGGAATCGAACCCAGGACCTTCTTGCTGTGAGGCGGACGTGCTAACCACTACGCCACTGTGCCGCCCCATTTACTGGACTTTATTTGACTTGTTTTTTTCTTTTATAGTACAAAAAAACACTCTGTGACACCATCACGTCAATATCAGTGCCGCATCACAGTTACAAGAAATCATGGTAGACGCACGCCACGGTGCTGCCGCAGCATTTCTGCAGAAATTTTCTAGTTATTATTATTATTACTATGATTATTATTCTCTCCACTTGTCTGTAGCATCACCCCTTCTCTGTGACGTCATCACACCCTCTTCACTGATTCATACACCTCTCTGGGACATCATGTCCTCTTCTGAGTATCTGCATATAAATGCTGTTTGATTTTCACGTTGATCTGAAGCATTGGGAGGATTATTATGGGGGATTATGTGCAGTCTGCACTCACACTGCACAGGAAAATAAAAGCTTACTGGTGTTATTAGTGTTATTGTTTCATTTATTAACACTGAAATGACTCATGAATCTTATTGAACAGGTAGCACTGCTCTTATTACCGCTGCTGCTGTTATTAATAATTGCTTTCTTTTATTAGTAGTATTTACTGTTTGAGATTTTTAAGCCACGTGGTGTATCATGTACCAGCACTTTCATTTCTGTGACGTAGTTTAATTATATATGTGTATAAATAATTAATATACACTACAGAACTAACTACTGATCATTTTCACTTTTTAATTGAGTAAATAATATTCATGAAATTATTTTATAATGGTATAAGATTCGTCTTGTGTACGTTTTTATATCCTGTGACGCGTTCTCTTTATGAATGACGTGTGAACTGGCCAATCAGAGTGTCCGGTGGCGCTCGCACCAATAGGACAGTAGATAGGGTGGGTTTAGGGCGGGGACAGAGCCGTTTTATACGCCGAATAGCGCGTGGCGGTTAATCTTTTCGAGAAAGAGGCGCACGCGACGTGGCTAGCTCTGGGTGCTAAACTGACACTTTGCGTGTTTTATTTCGGGTTTTTTGCCCCCCGCCGCCACTGAGAAGAAAAATCCCTCTCATTCAGCGCGACAGGATTGAAATGTTACACTTTAGGTGCTCGTCTGTGGTCCTGAAGGAGTTTTCAGTGAGCTTTAAACGTCCGTTAGTTTCTGTCGCGAGACGCCCTCATGCGCAGCAGCAGGCGTTCAGCCGCCGGGTTATCTTCCCCAAAACACACCCTTCGTTCACCGTGGGGCGGACCTCACACTCCTCGGGGTGGTCGAGAACGCTCTGTACAAAGCCCGAGGGTGCGGTAGATCCCAGCGAGCAGCTCAAGAGCGATGGCGCGGTCCAGGAAACCTCCACCGACAAGTAAGAGTCCTCTATATGCTTCATAACCATGCTAGCGTGAGAGACTAGCCAGAACAGGTGCGAGCCGTTTCCATGGTAACCTTTCATCTACGTCCATTTAACCCATTCTCCAGCAGGGCTGGCCTGAAGCCGGTCACGTGACCTCAAGCCAGGCGCGCGCATGTGTCAGTGTGTAAGCAGGGCCAGCTATAAATATAGAAGGTAACTGAGAGGGCGTGTGGTCACGTGACCCAGGGTCTGTACATAGCTATAAATATAAACATGGGCGTGACTTTGTTGTGGAAGGTGCTGGGGAAGAGTGTGTGTGGAGACACACACACAGCTGACCAATAGGAAGACAGGGTTCATGGGGTTGTACATGGACTTTTAGGAACATGACTCCAGTCTACGCCAACCTTCTCATCCACCCGCTCACCTTTCTACCTCCATCATCAGAGCTCACACTGGATACACGTTTTCGTCACGTGCGTGACCCAATGTCATCTTTTTTTAAAAACAAACAACATAACACCTGGCAGCCGTCCATCCATTCAGTTTGTCTGGACGCAGAGCGTAGTAGGAACGCAGTAGAAGCTGATAAGTATGATGATGTGCTCGGACACGTGGAAAAACCACCTTTGTGCGGATGTGGTGGAATCAGGACGCAGTAATAACTTAGTAACTACGACGTTGCATAATAGATTTGTAACTAAAACCTAGTGGACACTTCAGAGAAGTTGGCGTTGACGTAGTAAACCCGCGGTATGAACTTGAAATCTCTTATGGAGACGTCGATCGTTCGCTGTTTACTAACAGGCCAATCAGTGGCACTGGAGTGTGATGAGCAACCAGCGGCTCTGAAATCGCTCTGCCACAATGCACAGATTTATTTATTCAGAAATAATAACTTTCGGAGCACAGGGTTTCATTTAAAAAAAAAAAAAGGGTGAATAAAAATTATTTTAACAGACTGGCCCTGAACAGCTGGGTCTAAGACACATAGCTGTGTTCGGTAGTTGATATCTCCAGCTGGTTTTTAAGATTACTCCTAAAAATGTAAAAAAATATATATTTATTCTCCAAATGCAACACAAACACACAAGCATTACGTTTAGAGGGTTGCAAGATTTGACACCTGAATACCAAATATTCTAATCTTTTTTTATATCTGTGGCAGATATAGTGCTAAGATAGGCAGTGAGAGAGACAGAGAGAGTGAGAGACAGAGAAAGAGACACTGAGAGAGAGAAAGAGAAAGATAGGCAGAGAGTGAGAGAGAAAGAAACACAGATAGAGAGAAAGTAAAAGAGAGGCAGTGTGAGAGACAGAGAGAGAAAGATAGGCAGTGAGAGAGAGAGAAAGATACAGTGAGAGAGAAGGAGACAGACAGTGAGAGAGAGACAAAGAGGGAGAGAAAGAGGAAGATAGACAGTGAGAGAGAAGGAGACAGACAGTGAGAGAGAGACACAGAGGGAGAGAAAGAGGAAGATAGACAGTGAGAGAAAAAGAGACACACAGAGAGAGAGAGAGAAAGATAGATAGGCAGTGAGAGAGAGAGTGAGAGATAGAGAAAGATAGGCAGTGAGAGAGACAGAGAGAAAGATAGACAGAAAGCGAAAGAAAGATGAACAGAGAGAGAGAGAAAAAGAGAAGATAGGCAGTGAAAGATGGACAGAAAGAGAAAGATAGACAGAGAGAGATGGACAGTGAGAGAGAGAGAGAGAGTGAGAGACAGAGAAAGAGACACTGAGAGAGAGAGAGAGAAAGATAGGCCATGAGAGAGACAGAGAGAGTGTGAGAGAGAGAGAAAGATAGGCAGAGAGAGAGTGAGAGGCAGAGAAAGAGACACTGAGAGAGAGAGAAAGAGAAAGATAGGCAGTGAGAGAGAGAGATAGGCAGTGAGAGACAGAGAGAGAGATAGGCAGTGAGAGAGAGTGAGAGACACAGAGAGAAAGAGGCAGTGAGAGAGAGAGGCAGAGAAGAGAGAGAAAGAGACACACAGAGAGAGAAAGAAAAAGATAGGCAGTGAGAGAGAGGGAGAAAGATAGGCAGAGAGAGAAAGACACAGAGAGAGAAAGATAGGCAGAGAGTGAGAGAGAAAGAAACACAGATAGAGAGAAAGTAAAAGAGAGGCAGTGTGAGAGACAGAGAGAGAAAGATAGGCAGTGAGAGAGAGAGAAAGATAGACAGAGAGAGGAAGATAGACAGTGAGAGAGAGAAAGATAGACAGTGAGAGAGAGACAAAGAGGGAGAGAAAGAGGAAGATAGACAGTGAGAGAAAAAGAGACACAGAGAGAGAGAGAGAAAGATAGATAGGCAGTGAGAGAGAGAATGAGAGATAGAGTGAGAGAGACAGAGAGAAAGATAGACAGTGAGAGAGAGACAGAGGGAGAGAAAGAGGAAGATAGACAGTGAGAGAAAAAGAGACACAGAGAGAGAGAGAGAGAAAGATAGATAGGCAGTGAGAGAGAGAGAGAGAGAGTGAGAGAGAGAAAGATAGGCAGTGAGAGAGACAGAGAGAAAGATAGACAGAAAGTGAAAGAAAGATGAACAGAGAGAGAGAGAAAAAGAGAAGATAGACAGTGAAAGATGGACAGAAAGAGAAAGATAGACAGAGAGAGATGGACAGTGTGTGTGTGAGAGAGAGAGAAAGATAGACAGACAGACAGACAGTGAGAGAGGGAAAGATAGACAGAGAAACAGAGAGAATGAATTGGATTATGGTACTTATTAATGAATGAGTTATTATCGAGTGCACAGATACGAAAACAAATTGTTTGGTGACAAGTTGAGATTATTTTAAAGTTAAAGGCAGATCGCTGTAACTTCGTGAATGAAGATGATGATAAATGAAGCGCAGGAACCGGTCTGAAAATATCGTCAAGATCATCTGTTACACACGACGAATAAAAAACATTTAACTGGTGAACAAGTTCACTGTAGATCTTAAGGTCATGAAAAACCCATAGTTGCTGTGTGTGTCTGTGTGTGTGAAAAATCCATAGTGATTTATTCAACAACTAACAAAAGCTGTGTGTGTGTCTGTGTTGATATGATTAAATTGGACAGAAATAACACTGTGTTAATAAACATAAATAAACTGAAGAGCACCCAGTTTGACTGGAGGGATCAGATGCATGTCGTTAAATGAAGTGTGTCTGTGTGTGTGTGTGTGTGTGTGTCTGTGTGTGTGTGTGTGTGTGTGTCTGTGTGTGTGTGTGTGTGTGTGTGTAAACTCTCGTACTAGCAGAAAGTAAGAAAATGGCATGCAGTCAGAAAGCTCCGCCTCCCGGCTCAACTGTAAAACCCAAATAAACAAATCAGCTGATTTACACAAAACATCAGAGCGAGGCGTGTTCATGTTCCGTCACACACTCTCCAACGGGGTCTGAGTCATCAGATGGGAATGCATGAGGAGATTTGGATAACACACACACACACACAGACAGACACACACACCTTCTAGACTACAGATAGGGCACATTTGGAAGTTACATGACTTGTGGATGTGTTGAATATTAATGTGACTTTTTTCCGTCTCTGCTCACGACACGTATGATCAGCTGTAGAATCACTGGCACCTTTATCTTATACAGCGATGAAGTTTCCAACAATCAGAGGATTTCCACCTTTTGAAATTCAAATGGGTCATATTTGGGATTGATGCAATTCCGGTGTAAAAATTCTGGGTGGGATGGGGGTGTTACAACAGGAATACCATCACCACTTGTCATATTTTATCCAAACCTGCGCATTTCTACCCTTGTTTTGTCTATCTGTGTGGTTGTTGATATCGCCTAGTTGCGGGAAACAGCTGTTTCTAGTTTATTGCTCATGCCAGGCTTCGTAATATGATATACCAGTCTGGTCATCTCGCCGTGGCACCACGAGCAAAGGTCAGATTATCAACAGAAGTGAGCAGCACCTGCTACATTTTGACGTCGAAGCAAAAAGAAAAGTGGCGATCGGTTGTTCAGAAACGAGGTACCACAAGCAGCTTTATATGGGGATTCTCCTGTATTCATAGATCCTCAGAAAAAATGTTGTGTCCTATATAAGTTTTGTACGTTTCTGACTTTGCGTTATTTTGGAATTTCGCCTCGATATTAAGAGCTCATATTAGCATGTAGACCCCTTTTCTAGGTGGGGGACTCCATGGGTCCGCTTTTTTAATGCGTTTTATCACGAATATATGCGATTGTGTTTTATCAGGGATGTGTGCTGCAGAACACACACACACACACACACAAAAACACAAACACACCCACACACAGATTTCTATATTTGTCTGTTAATGCAGGTATGGAGACGTTTGTGTTTCTTAAATACTATTAAAATATTAATAGTATTAAAATGCGATTATATCGTGTACTAAAGCAGCCTTTGTTTAAAAAAGTTGTATATGGAGATTCTTTGTAAATGTATTTGCATAATAATGCATATGTTAATTTCAGTACAGGAGAAAACTAAAATATCCAAATCCAAATGGATTTTGGACTTTGAGTTATTATTAATTTGGTTTCAGTCATTTTATTTCATTAGATGTAATTTTCTTTAATTATTAATATAAATTATTATATTATATAGCAATACATATATATATATATATATATATATGTTATTTTGTGTATTATTTGTATTAAATTTTATTGTAAAATATATTTTTGTATTATTTGAGATACACTCAATAAAAAGCAGCCCCCTTGACTGCTGCCCATTTTCCTGTTCTTATCCGTGCTCATAGGAAAATAATTCTCACGCTGACGTCTCATCACAGTTTCCTGAACCTGGAAATATCTCTGATTAGTTTGCCTTTATTTCCTCTTCTTGATATTGTACTGCAGTTTTTGTTTATTTATAATGAATAATTATAATAATTATTATTAATTATTAACCTGTTCTCAAGGTCAGGACGGACGGATAGGAAAATCTCCCTCCGGCTTTAAGTCACACATTGGGGATTTTCCAATCCGGGCTATTTTTTAATCCCAGAGGAAGCAGAATGTTGCGTTCCTCCTGTGCACAGAGTTTCCCGACGTGTATTAATCCAGTGCTGAGACCGAACCCTTTATTGTTTTAAAGCACAGCTAGTCTGCATAACATCTCCACAGATTATCACAGGTGGTTCATATCCTCGATGAGATAAAACATCAGGAGAATCTTTGAACCGAATCCCAGTTATGATCCACCTGTGATAATCCGCGGAGATGTTATGCAGGCTGACGTTAAGGGGGAAACGCTTATTTGTATTATATATATTATAGGTTTTTTTTTTTAAGCTGTTTGTTGCGTACTTCAGTAAGGATTCTTGATCCCAGTTGGATGTCGTGAGTTCTCTGCAGCCCCGAATGTAAAATCTAAAGGAATATCTTATCCACTGATGCATCAGGAGGTGTGTGTGTGAGTGACGCCCCCCCCTGTGGAAAGCAACCTGGTTTATAATTAATGGAGCTGTCATGGGTTTTTAACCCAAAATCAGTTGTGTAAAAGCCGTGTGAGTGTCAGGATGCTAGTCTGTGTTTATTAAAGAGTCTTTCAGAAGGAATTTAAAGTTTTCGACTCGAACATGGACTGGACAGAAATGGATTGCAGCATTAATTTTTTGAAATTTTGTCGTGATGAACAGTTTTCAAAAGATTGCAAACTTCCAGCTAATTCGTTGAACCAACTTGATTTATGTCTCGTACTCTTTATTCACCAAAACTTCACTCTGTATAAATGATTACATCGACTTTAATAACCCCATTAATGATATTTAGGCTAAGTGCTTTATACAACCCTGACACTGCCCCTTTAACGTATGCACAGAGTTAACACACAGGCTGGTGTGTGTGTGTGTGTTTCCATCAGGTTTCCACCGTAAATGTATAGCGAGTACATTCACAGTGATGTTAAACACACACACACACACACACACACATGCACACGTGAGTGCTGTCACGGTTTGTGGGAGCGCTGAGTTAGAGAAGTAAAACTGCTTTTAAAGGAAAACACTCAGCGTGAGAGTGGAACACGAACATCACTGCTGGTTGTTGATTATTTCCCTCTAACAGCGCTACACCGAGAGCAGGCAGGCTGGCGGATACACGCCACATCACTATACTTCACTCTTTTCTCTCCCTGGTGTGGAATGTGGGCTCGGCCCCAGACGTTTGGGTTTATACTGGAGCTCAGGGATGGCGTGCAGCTGCCAGGAACTTACACACTGCTATCCCTTGTGTGTGTGTGGGTGTGTGTGTTAATGCAGTCCGGTTAGTGTTGTTAGTGTGATTGATCACACAGGATTAGCGGTGTATATAAACACATCGCCCTGTATTATGATCTTACCAGTTTCTGAGCATTTGTAGGCTTCATCTTACATTATTGCTTGTGTAGACACTGAGCTCCAGGATTACATCACACCTCAAAGTTATTACCAACACCCTCCTTACACAACCCAAATCAACAGTGTGCCAAGGAGCAACGAGGATGTGGGTTAATGCTGGGAAAGGTGTCATATGATGTCTGCCACCAGATATACATTTAACGAACTTGCAGCGAATCTGATCCATGATGACTTTCTGCGGAATTTTAACAGAAAATAACTTATTATTACCCCCGCCAGCAAGGGGTTTTATTCATAGGAAGTCATGTTCATGAAATTGTTACCAGAGGCAGGGTTTTTTACAAGGAAGACTGAAATTTTGGAAATGATACATATCAAATTCTGGCATTTTGTTTTTTTGAAGAACTCTTTAACATTGAGGGCAGTTCTGGGCTTGGTGGAGGTTTGCGCTCTCTGGTCGCTCTTGTTAGACACTGGTGTTTTGTGATGCCCTTGCATGTATCCATTCAGGCAGTGCACGCTTCAGTTTGATTTGCAGTGTAAGGATCATGATTAAATAAGAGAAATTTTATTCACAAAAAAATGTTAAGTAAAAAAATTGTTTTCATTTTCTTTATAACCAGCAATGATAATTTACAATTATTTCTAAATGTTCGATTAAAATAAATCCTTTTACTGAGGGAAAAAATCCCCAAAACAAACAGCATTTTTTGAACATCAGTGAAGGCTGTAGTCAGGTATAAATATAAACCAACTCCCTTCATTTGTTTTTTTTTCTGTAGCTTTCAACAGAGCTCAGATTTCTCACTAAATTTCTGTAAACCCTCAATCACATAACACCTCACACACTCGTTACATTACATAACACTCATTTCACATGATTTTGTTTGTGTTTGTGTGTTTTCACTGCATGTTAGTCGAGTGTAACCACATCAAGCAGTGACCACTTACATGCAGAAACAGGGAGATCAGATGTACACAGCTTAATAATAGTAATAATTACAATTATTTTATTATTTTCATAGTACCAGTTCATAGTTCACAGTTCGCTCCTCCACTTCTGAAACGTGTACTGTGACATCATGTATCACCTTGATTTCACATCATCATCCTGCCAAGCATGAAAACCTGAAAGAAGAAAAAAAATTAACTTCCTGTCATGATTAATAACACAAGAGCACAGTCAGAGTGATGCACTGGGTTCCTGTGAAGTTGTAGGAGATTAGGTGAGAAATTAGAAGTAGTGTAATGTTTAAATGTGTGTGCGTGAGAGAGAGAGAGAGATGGAGGTGTCTGAGCTCCACCTGCCAGGTCCTACTGGCTGTGCTGGAGGTGACTTTCTCTGTGTGTGTGTGTGTGTGTGTGTGTGTGTGTGTGTGTACAGGTAGATAATGAAGCTCTTGTTAAACATTAGCATGTTCCTTTTCTCAGCACAGTGAAATCTCTCAGTTTTTTCATGTGATATGTGTATAAACTGAAGTTATACCTCAGAAGTGTGACTTGGTGTCACTTCCACTCCCTTTCTTTGGTTCCAGTCTTATCTCAATGGCCGCACTCAGTTCATAAAACTCAAATCCTTCACTTTCGATCCCTCCCCGGTTTTCACTGGTGTGCCCCAAGGTTCTGTCCTGGGGCCTCTTCTATTCATCACTTATCTCCTTCCCCTCTGTCTCATCTTCCGTAAATTCAATATCTGTTTCCACTGTTATGCGGATGACACCCAGCTCTACTTGTCCTGTTAACCAAATTCCATGCTCCCACCGACTGCCCTTTCTGCCTGTCTCATGGAGATAAAATCCTGGTTCACCTCCAACTTCCTAAAACTGAACAGTAATAAAACTGAAATTCTCCTAATTGGCACCAAATCCACCCTTTCGAAAGTTACCAGTTTCTCTCTCACCATCGACAGTGCCTCAGTTTCCCCCTCCCCCCAGGTCAAGAGTCTGCGTGTCATCCTCGATAGCACTTTATCATTCACTTCACACATCAATAACATCACCCGCTCAGCCTATTTCCATCTGTGCAATATCAACCATCTTCACCCCTCCCTCACCTCTCACACCATCTCTATCCTCTACCTCTATCACCTCTATCACCTCTATCTACCACTGTGGGAATTTAACCTTACTCCAACATTTCAGGTCGGGTGCATTGTGAGTTGGGTGGCAGCCAAAGGCATGGTTTCTGTCGAACCGATCCTCGGCTACCGACACTTGCCTTAGGGACATGGAATGTCACTTCTCTGGTGGGGAAGGAGCAGGAGCTGGTGCGTGAGGTTGAGAGATACCGCCTAGATATATAGTCGGACTCACTTCGACACATAGCTTGGGCTCTAGAACCACCCTTCTTGAGAGGGGATGGACCTTATTCCATTCTGGAGTTACTCCTGGGGACAGGAAGTTGAGGGATTCTGGCTTGGTGGCCAGAGGATCTCGTCTCTGCTTTTTGCAGATGATGTCCTTTTGGCTTCAAGGACCTCCAGCTTTCATTGGAGCGATTCACGGCTGGGATGAGAATCAACACCTCTATGTCTGAGGCCATGGTTCTCAGCCAGAAAAGGTTGTGGAATGCTCCCTCTGGATCTGGAATGAGGTCCTGCCTCAAGTGGAGGAGTTCAACTATCTCAGGGTCTTGTTCACGAGTGAGGGAAGGATGGAGCAGGAGATCGACAGGCGCATCGGTGCAGCCTCTGCTGTAAAGCGGAGCTTGTACCGGTCCGTCGTGGTGAAGAGGGAGCTGAGCCGGAAGGATAAGCTCTTGATGTACCAGCTGATTTAAGTTTCAACCCTCACCTATGGTCACGAGCTTTGGGTAGTGACCGAAAGTACGAGATCGCATATACAACCGTCTAAAATGAGCTTACTTCGCAGGGTGGCAGGTTTTTCCCTTAGAGACAGGGTGAGAAGCTCAGCCATCCAGGAGGAGCTCGGAGTGGAACCGCTGCTCCTCCGCGTTGAGAGGTGCCAGTTGATGTGGCTTGGGCATCTGATTAGTATGCCTCCTGAACACCTCCCTGATGTGGTGTTTCGGGCATGTCGGATCGGGAAGAGACCCCGGGGTCGACCCAGAACACGCTGGAGGAACTAAGTTTCTCGGCTGGTCTGGGAACGCCTTGGCATCCCCCCGGGAAGAGCTGAAGGGAGTGGCTAGAGAGAGTGACGTCTGGACCTCACTGCTTAGGCTACTGCCCCCACGACCCGACCCCGGAACAAGTGGAAGAGGATGATGATCAGTGCTCTGCAGTATTCCTGTATCACAGCAGGAACAGGTTTTCATATCTCGAGTCTTCACTTCTGTTGAAACTGAAGCACATCCTGTGTGTACGTCACAAACGATTCAGATCATACACTAGAGCTTTCCAGAAAGTTCCTCTAAGAGTCTGCTCAGGAATCAGAGCATAGCACAGCACACTGCACTTCCTGTGGAGCACTTCTTGGTGTGTGTGTGTGTGTGAGAGAGAAGCATTCTCAGACTAATAGCATGAATGAGAGCTAATCACTGTAATCCAGTCACATACCAGTGTAACAATTAACACTATAAACACACAGACATGGAGCTGTCTGTTACTGCTTTAACTGTTAATCCTCAACACACACACACACACACACACACACACACACACACACACACACACGTGCATGCAGAGGAGGCAGGATAAAGACAGAACAACATGGTCGTCTCAGGAAGCTAACATACTGTA
>JAOUQZ010044563.1:0-11367 GCA_028564935.1 Neosilurus hyrtlii | reverse complement strand
TAGTCCGGTTGGTTTTACCACAACTGTAAGTCCTAGATAACTGCAACAAGAGAGTCTATATCACCAGCAGCGAAAAGCCATGTAAAAAAGTTTAACCATATAATATGTTTTCTTTCTGAACTTTTACACCCACTGGCTTTAAAAATAATTAAGATTGAGACATGTACATTTTATTAGTGCATTCTTTACTGTCACTTCTTTGTCTTATTTATTCATTGTCAAACCGATTAATACTGGTTAGTCATGGTGAGACTTTGGATGATGGCAGCGTACACCATCACAGGGCAACTCAGACTCACAACCATTCACACTCACAGCTAGAGGCAATTTGGAACAGCCAGTTAGCCTGATGTCTTTGGACCCGGAGGAAACCTACACAAGCATGGGGAGAATATACAAACTCTATACAGAGACGCCCTCGCCAAGCCTGGGACTCAAACCCTTGACCTTCTTGCTTTGAGGCAGACATGCTAACCACTATGTCATCGTGCCACCTCTGTCCTACTAGTAATTCTAATTAAAAAAGCTCTTTTGTATTGAGTCATTTGTGCTTGGAAGTCTATGCATGCTGTCCTAATGAGCCTGTAGAACCCATAATTCAGTGTACCTTAGCTGGGTAACTTTCAACTACTAAAATGCATAGTGAGTGTTCAAACATCCTGTGTACTGCTTTTTTTGCATACTAATAGCATGGGAAAATTTGTTTTTGGACACAGCCCAGGAATAGAACTTCATTCAGAGATAATATTGTTTAAAAAATTAATAATACATCTAGGTAACAAGAAATACCTGTCTGCCACACCTTTTAAAATATGGGATGGTTCAAACAAAATGTGCCATGTTCTAAGCAGTTTAGCAAATAAACATAAATATTACAAAATTAAACCTGAAATTGTGATCTTTCATCTGAGTTTTATTTTTATTTTTGGAGTTTTGGAGGACATATTGTAATCACTGGCATTTGTTTGTTCATCCGTCTGTTTGTTTGTCTGTTTTTGAATAAAATCCTGACCATACCCATAAACTGATTTCCAACAAACTTGGTGGATACACTACCCTATCTGAGGCACAGAGACGATTCGATTTTGGAATGTCAAGGTCAAAGGCTCCACAGTGGAAGTACCTTGCAGTGTCCCACCAGATTTTTTTTAACTACAGTATTAATAGAGTTGAGATTGTCCCAACTTTGCATAAATCCAGATGTAGTTTTAGTTTTATTATGTGCAAGCCAGAGATCAGACTTCCGAAGAGGAAAAAAGTAAGTGATTGAGAGGAAACAGACTCAAAAGCATTTTGATCAACTTCATACCAGCCTCCCTGCGACCCTAATTAGGATTAAGCGGTTCGGGAAATGACATGACATACCAGATACCAAACTGAGTAATTATGAGTCATCAACCTATCACATCTTTATATTATAGAGTCAAACAGTGCAGTTTTTTTAAAGGGTCCTGCTTGTACTGTCACACTGCTTAGGCTATATATAGCGTAGCCAACATGCCTACTCAAAGGTAAAGGTGGGGTACACCCTTAACAGCTAATCTATTGCAGGGTAAATACTAATACAAACGTTCACACTTACACCTAGGGGCAATTTGGAACAGCCCATTTATTTAATGTGCATGTCTTTGGAGGAAACCAGAGTACCCTGAGGAAACCCATGCAAGCACAGGGAGAAAATGCAAACTCCACACAGAAACACCCTTGCCAAGACCAGGATTCGAACCCAGGACCTTCTTGATGCGAGGTGGACACGCTAACCACTACGGCACCATGCCGCCCTAACCGAGATTGCAGTTGTTCTTGAGCATGAAATTTTGAAAATCTTCTATTGATTCTATTTCAAGCTACTATTCAGATCAACTCCAGAAGACATGCCTGCATAACTGTGAGATATTGCAAAGCTTGGAAAGGGTACACCTGTCAGCACTTACGCTCTATAAAGGTGAAGTACTGTATTTCTGTTTTCTGCCAGTGTGTACCAACTTCACTTCCTAGTGTTTGTCTTTCTGTGTAAGTTCTAAGATTGCTCTCCAGTTTACAGTTTTGTGACTAGCCAGGGTTTGTATTGTTGTCGTTAACGATTTAGCCATGAACTTTTTGTTTGTATATTTGTATATATTTGCATATTTATTTTTATATTACCTCTGCTTGACTTCCTGTACTTAGCTTGAAATGTGTGTTTGGTTTTGACTGCTGTGGAAATAAAGCACTGTTATTCTGCACCTTGCATCCATCTCCATCTGACATGACAGAAAGCTTGTGCTTGTTAGTTAGTAAAGGTCTTTTGAGGTGTCTGAATTTGAAAGGAGAATAGAGTCACAGGGCTGAGATCCAAAGTTGGTGGCCACTTGCTTAGAATGACTAATGTGGAAAAAAAATTCTAAAAACTGAATGGGAAAATGAAACTGAAAAGGGCTTTCTCCCTGTTTGGGCAGGTCTACAGCACTCTCCTCCCTGATGACAGGAGTGGGTGGTGGCCAACATCTTATAAATATCACAGTGAGACTCCGTTTCACACAGCAAGCAGACGCAACCACATAGTTCACTGTTGGGATTAAAAACAACAACAACAACAAAAAAAAATCCCTGGCTCAATCATAATGATGACCTTCCAGCTTCCCACAATACCACTTCGAAGGAAAAGTAAAGGTAAGAGAATTTTTTTATTTAGGCAACAACAAACATTTACATAACTTCTGGTCATCTGTATACTTTTAAATGTTTTAATTTAAAAAATTAAATTAATAAATATATAATGCATTAATTTAATAGTTAATACTTAATTAAGTAGGCAATGAGAGGCATACAGAGCAATAGCCTTGTAAATGCATAGGCATAGGATTCAGTCATGCAGTAAAAGGTATTTAGTTCAGCAGTTTTCCATTTTGTGATTCCCTTAAATTGTTACTCCTAGTGCTTCTTAATTTATAAAATAAATAGCCCACAGTCATGACATGAAATGTATTCTTATTCTGGAAAAAAAAAAACTGTGATCAGTCTCCAGTCCTCAACACTGTGACCCATTTTCATTACAGTTTTTCTTTGAAAATAACAATCAGGAATACAGTAGGGTTTTACAGTAGGGAGCACACATCAGATTAGTAAACACGTCAAGGATTACCAGCAGCAACAACATTAGCAAAACAAGCTCTCAGAGCTGAAAAAAAAGGTAAGTCTGCAGTCACATGGAGGCACAGTGGCATAGTGGTTAGCATGTCCATCTCACAGCAAGAGCGTCCTAAGGGCGAGGCCCTGGCTGTTTGCATCTTCTCCTCTTCTGCTTGTGTGGGACTCCTCCAGGTACTCCAGTTTCCTCCCACAGTTCAAAGACATTCACATTAGGCTTACTGGTTGTTCCAAATTTCTAGGTGAGAGTGTGAATGGTTGTGTGTTTGTTGGCCCTGTGGTAGACTGTATATATATATATATATATATATATATATATATATATATATATATATATATATATATATATATACTGTGTATATATGTGTGTAGAATGTAGTAGAATGGGGTGTACCTCACCTTTGCCCAGAGTCAACAGAGATGACCCTAGTAGTATTAGGTGATTTGGCAAATGAATGAATGAATATTGATAGTATATCAAAATTGAAAAAAAAATTTTTTTGTACAATGAAGGCAAGTTTGCCCATGACATCTAGCATTTTGCTAATGAATGCATAAGGGCAGCATTTATGCTAGTGTTTTATGGAGCAACTCATCTGTACTGTACAAATCAAAAGGGGACATTAGTATTTTAGTATTTGGCCTTTCCCAAATGCCCCACCATTCTTAATCATTCTTCCCAGCCTTGATATATAGTAGAGTTCAGTTTTCCAAAATTCACACTTGTTCTAGTTTAATAAGTAGATCTTTATATTGCAACTACAAATGTATACAGTAGTAGTGTTGAGTTATGTTACGGATTCAAGTTTTCATTACCGACAAGCAGGCCGTGCCTGATTCTACCTTTTGAGTCAGTTGATCTTGATTCAGGAACATATTAAGTTTTCATGAAAGTTTCTTTCTTCATTATTCATTTCTTCATGGTGAAGATTGTGGTGGACCCAAATTTGGTTTGGTGGCACGGTGGTGTAGTGGTTAGCATGTCCGCCTCACAGCAAGAAGGTCCTGGGTTTGATTCCCAGCTCGGGTGTTTCTGTGTGGAGCTTGCATGTTCTCCCTGTGCTTGCGTGGGTTTCCTCCCACAGTCCAAAAACATGCACACTAATGGAAAGTTACAAGTACATCCTTTATTGTCACATTTCTTTTTTAGATATTTTAAGGTCACACATTAAACCTGTTTCTACAGAGACTCTACCATAGTGACAACTGTGTGTCAGACTTTGTTGTGTTCTGTAACTGAATAAATATAAAGATTGATTGATTACTGTATATTAAACTGTAGCCTAAATAATGAACAAAATGATAAAATTGCAGAATTTATTATCCCTCCATTAGCTGCTTTTCTGTCAGGGTTGAAAGCAAAGCTGGAACCAAGCCCAGGATTTCATTTTAGTGGACAAGTTATTCTAATTTTACCTAAATACTGACATTTCGGCAGTTTACCACACTGTTTGTTGATTGATGAATTGTATTTTCACAGGTGAAGCCGAAGCTCCCAGCAGTGAGTCCGTATGTACCAGCATGGTGGAACAGCAATTTGAAGAGTCCTTCAGCTTAGGCGCAGCACAGGAGAAACGTAAATATATGCCAAAACTTCCAGGCTTGTTGAAAAAAAAAAGTTCAAAAAAACACCAAATGCCAAAGACAGTCGACACTCCAGGTACATCTAATTGGTTTTCTTCCACTAATTACATTTGGTGATATAAATTTATCATAACAAATTTACTGTACTGTTTTGGAATATGAATTCAGTAGCCTACAGACTATGGTAAAAAGTTGCATAATTAAAATATTCTAATGCTCTTTCAGATACCCCAGTGATCATGGATTTCAACCAGAATCTAGCACATGACCATTTGGCAGAAGCTAGCCAGCAACTCTTGGAACAGGAAGAGCAGCTTTTCATGCCACAACCATCAGATCAGGAAGTGATTCGCAATGAGGATGAAGAGGACAGTTTGCAAAAGGACTACGAAATTTTGATGCTTCGTCTCAGGTTTTCTGTCCATGATTCCTTTAGCATGAACAATCAGGAGAGACTAAAAAGTGCTATAAAGGCTATATGTCAGCAGGAGGAACAAGATAGGCGCTGGGAAGAAGCAGCAGAAGAGAAGCGTCCGCGTTGGCGGCCCTTAAAATGCAGAGAGGTCCATGACAGTTTGCTGAAGGAAGTAGTAGCAGTACGGCTTGAGCAAGCAAATGAAGAAGAGAATGCTGCAGACAAGCTGTGCACCTCCTTAAAGAGAGAGGTGTGTCGGATGGGCAGGCGTATCAACAAGGACCTGCTTCATGTTGTCAGAGATGTACAGCTATGTTATACATCAGAGTTTGACATTTGTAACATGTATGTTAAGCTCTACCATCAAGCCTTCTCTGCAAAACTATCGGAGTTGGCTAGAACTGACATTGAATTACAAGACTGCATCTACATGCTCTGTTGGAATAATAGTTATTATCCAAAGTAAGCGATAAGTAATGGAACATACTCATGTATGACTAGTAATTACAACTTATTAATATAACACTTATTTCTATTAACTTATTATTTTACTTGTACACACCTCCATGCACTTAGAGAACAGCCCAGTTTTGCTTTATATGATGAGTGGTTTTCTATTTCTTTCAGCGATATTTTGCAACAGAAAGAACTCAAGCCACACATCAATATTGAGTCATTAAGTGATTTGCTACCTGATGAAGAATGTAAGTCACTAGAGGAGAAGTACCTGTCACACATAGAGGTAAGGCAAAGTTAGCAAACATTCTCAGTATTTATTATTATATATTATTATGAAATGGAAACATAAAACCGAATATATATTTGTGACCAATCACTGCAAAATGAGTGTTACTACACCTACCTGACTTTTTGAGTTGTGCACATACATAAATAGAGGGCATTTACACTTTAAAATAGATGTTTTTCTTTTTTGATAAGACAAAATTTGATGAAAAAACTAGAAATGAGAAAGCCCTTACAGAACCCCCCCCGCCTACAACATGATCTAACTGTTGAATTATCTCCCCCTATGGGACCCCTCCCATAATCCCCCAAAAACCCACCCAACCCAAAAAACAGTCAAAAGACTCATTGTAATGTTAATGCCCACATATGAATTTATTTAAGTAGTAAACAGTCAATAAGTGCTTCACCTATTTGGGGACTGTATGAAATATGCCCTTGGTGAAGCTCCCAATACCTCCGAAATAGGTAGAGTGGGAAACATTTTATCAGGATTATTTTAATTAATTTAAGATAGAAAGTAGCTTCATCTGTTATCTATAATCCTTCTTATATTTTCCTCCCAAGTACCTTAATAATGTTTTATATTTATGGATTTCTTTTCTCCAAAATTTTTTCTTAACTATTTTCTCGTACTAAACATATTAATAAGAAACCATCATCTTGATTTTGGAAATCTGGTATGTCAGTCCATCAAGTGTCCATATACATCGCAATACTGATTGGTTGTTTGGCATTGTGATTGCTAATAAGCTGTTACACATCAAGATGATTGCCAGTTTGCTCTTTGTCAAAAGCTTCATGCATGCCTACTTATTCATTCATCCATTATTTAAACCAAAACAACATCCAAATGATAAAGGCAAGAAACAGGGCCCGAAAATCTCATGGAGGACTTCAGAATTTTTACATAAAATATATTTAATATATTTGTATGTCTATATTTGATGACTTATGTATTATTGAGTCAGTACAAAACATTTTAGATTTCCATACATTAGTTTTCCAGCAAAGTATTTTACAAAACAAAGAAAAAAAACTTTTGCCTGTTGGTACAAAAAGCATTAGAGTACACAAGAGACCATTTTTCAGGCAGAAATACAATAAAGGCTGTTGGGATTTGTTGCAGAAATAAGAAGCAAGCACAACAGTTAAAACCTCCAGAAAAACCATGGTTGGTTTTGCAACAAATTCCCCTTATGTCCTTATAAAATTGCACAATATTTTACCCCAGTGCAGCTAACTGGGTTATCAAATGCTGGCAATGTCTCTCACTGTCTGTGGTGAGAGGCATGTAAAAGAACCATTGCTGATTTTCGTCACAAGTAGGGTGCATAGCCGTCAGCATGTTTGATGGCCTGGCAAGCTGTCCAGGATGTACTCCACCCTCACCCAGAGTCAGCTGAGATGAGCGCCAGCCTACCTGCGACCCTAATTAGGATTAAGTGGTTCAGAAAATGAATGAATAAATGAATTAACCTGTAAACAATGTCTTAAAGTCATAAATAATATGTTGGAAATCACCAGGGTAACTCAAATAAAAAGAGAGCTGCAAAAACATAAAAGTCCACTATGGAAGACACAATAAACAGTTTTCAGTGTAGTAGAAAAAAAAAGTAAATATGAATATGAACATAAGCAAAATATATATATATATATATATATATATATATTTCACAGTTATGAGTGAATTTTCTGAAAGTTGAATGAAGGTTTTTTTCTATATGTTGTTTATAGGTGGAGGTCAAGACTTGGTTGTTCAAAGCTCTTAAAAAAGAAGAGGAAATTTGGCAGAAGAATGATAAACCTGAGCTCATTGATGGGTGCTACTTCTCCAATCTTGCTTTGGATGTTATACCTGTATGAATGATACTGAATACTACTGTATATAGCAGTTAATGAGATTCACAGTCATATCTTTGCAAGTGAAAATATTTTGAATGTAAAAGGTATTTAATATTTTTCATTTAGAGATTCTTATATGATGTCTCTCACTGCCTGTGGTGAGAGGCATGTAAAAGAACCATTGCTGTCGTTCAAAAAGAGTAGGCCATTAGATTGCCATTAGCGTGTGGCCTTGCGAGCCGTCCAGGGAGTACCCCGCCCTTGCCCAGAGTCAGCTGAGATGGACGCCATTTTAAAAGCAGATCATTTTGCTACTTTCTAGAATAGATATTCGAAATAAGCTTAAAATAAGTAAAATCTCATATCTAAAAATATTTAATGAAGTGAAAAAGGTCAGCTTGGTGGCATAGTGGTTAGCATGTCCACCTAAACCCTTATAGAATCAAGTGGTTTGAAAAATGAGTGGTAGGACTTTTGTATATTCAAACTATTTCACTTGCTAAATAAATCAATTTCTTCTAATTTCTGAACCATGTGCAATATTAATATGTAATCCTCTCATTTGCAGCTTTTTAACAGAGCCATAGAAGAAACCTTGAATGTTGTGGGTAACAGAGATAAATCTCAGAGAATTCTGATTCAGCTGGAAAACTTCCTAGTGAGGTACACAAAATAATACTCTCATGTATAAGTTATGTGTAAACAACTCTATATATAGATGTTTGCTTAATATGACGTTTGTATGGTGGTTTGTACTGTTGCCTCACAGCAAGATGGTTTTGGGTTCAAACCAGTGACAGGAGCTTTGGAATTTGCATTTTCTTGCCATTTTTGCAGTTTCCTCCATGTGTATTTGGTTTCCTCTCAAGGTCTAAGGTCATGCACATTAGGTCTCTGGCTACTCTAAATTTCCCGTAAATGTAAATGGATAAGCAAAGTACACTGATGGATTGGCAGTCCAGATAATTGATATGTTTAAAATGAATTCCCCAATCACAGCCTATGTAAATAAATCTTTGGAAGCATTATATTGGAACACAATATATTTTCTGACTAGAAAACTATACAGTGTAAAATTCCATTTTCAGTACTGGATAATATTTTAACTACATGCAGTACATATAACACTTGAATATCACCACTGACCCAACGAAATAAAAGAGACAGAAATGTCTTGCCCCTAAGAATTAATAATATATATGTACAAAAGCCAGCAGGGATTCAATTTATTGTTCTGAATTTTAAGGGATTTTAAAAAGAAAAGAATGAAAATGGTTGCTTAGAACTTAAAATAAATGAATCAATAAATCAATAAAACAATAATAATAATAATCTTGCATTTCCTACTTTTTACTTTCAATACATCCAATATTTATATGTTCTATTTACACAATATTGCAGTTATTGTACATGTATGTTACTGAACCTGAAGTCTCAGTGTGTGTGTTATATGTGAAGTAAAAAATACATAGATAACAATATTGTTTCTTTTCTCAGCTATAAGAAGTCCATGGCTGAACTTATAAAAGGACGGCACATCAATATCCCTGATACCATAAAAGCCAATTTGGTTTGCATCAAGCAATTACGGTAAGATTATGATTATAGATTATAAGAATATGACATAATACTGTAATATGCATTAGTGCATTATGTAAATACAGTACAGACATGTTTATGTTTACTTTCCAAAATGTTTTATTGTGTATAGACACAGGCACAAAATGAATTTTGTAATGTAAAATGTTCAAGAGAGAAAGAATGAGAACATGAATAAATAAATGAAAGAGTAAATAGATGGGAGGGTAGGTAGGTGGGCAATCAATCAAAATGTTTTCTGAAAAATGTTGGAATGTATCAGGTATGTTTCACTTGTAATATATAATGACTATGCATCTACAGGGAATATATAGAGAAAAATGAGAATCTCTCTGATGACATGAGAAAAGAATTGCTATCCATTCTATCAGAGATGAGAAACTCCTGCCACAATTATTTTCTCAGCCCCAAGCACAAGGAGCTCAAGGTATCTATAATTAATTCCTCTAGACTCAACAATAAAGCATTTAAAGTTTTTATTATTTAACAATGATAACAACCACACGTGATTGTAAAAATGAGCTCATACAAATCCCACCATCACATTTTCTTTAGTCATTAGTTTCAAAAGGAAATATATTTTCATTCACTCACTCATTTGCCAAACGGCTTAACCCTACTCATGTCGTGGGGATTCTGAGCTTATCTCAGCTGGCATTGGGCGAAGGCAGGGTACACCCTGAACCGCTCACCAGATCAGTGCAGGGCAAAACACAAGCAACCATTTTCACACTAAGACTCACCCCATGGGGCAATTTGGAACAGCCAATAAGCTTAATTTGCAAGTCTTTTAACTGTGGGAGGAAACTGGAGTACCTGCAGGAAACCCATGCAAGCATACAAACACGTAAACTCCCCACAGAAACACCGTAGCCCAGTAATCTAACCCAGGACCTTCTTGCTGTCAGGCAGTCCTGCTAACCTGTATGCCACCATGCTGCCAAAATTGTCTCAGTTTAAATAAGAAATAAATTACTAAATTTATTGAAATATTAACTGAATAAAAGTATTTTAATTGCTGAATTTGATATTTTGACCCAATTGTTATCTTCTAGGTGCTGTATCGTAAGCTGTGGACTCCAGTCTGGTTTTCAGAAAGCCATGAGGTTATTGGAGATCTACTGAACATTGTGGAGGATGTGGTCCAGGATTTATCCGGTCTCCACTCTACCTGCAAGAAGGTCAGTCAAAAACTTTTAACAATTTTGCATAGTATGAAAAATTACAGAGATTATTTCAAATGGTGGTAAAAGCTTTGTTTTTTTGTACAGTAGAAAACATTCTGTGTGTGTGTGTGGGTGTGTGTTTGTGTGTAGGAACTGCTGAATCAGCTGCATTCTGAAGTGATGATTGAATATGTGAAGAGGATGATGAAGGGGAAACTGAGACTACGAAACAAGGATGAACAGGAAGCAGCTGCATGCTTTATGTGTGAAGACAGTGTGAGAATGAACTCACTGTTCATCAAATTCGTACGTATGCACAATATAATACTATACATTAATGAAAGGTAGTTAAATTATTGACTTTCTAATGTTTTTATTTTAATGAAACTGGCTTTTTTGTGTGTCTCATATTGTCCAAATCTTGTTTGTTTGTTTGTTTTTTTTAATAAAGAAAAGTAATACACACATATATTACTAGGGTGTCACGTTAGAAAGGCTGCTTAAAATTATGCTGAATAATCCAAAATGATAAATACAAATTCATAGCAATTCACCAAACAATTTAAGTACACCCGTGGACCCACGTGCACACACACACACACACACACACACACATACACACACACACACACACACACACACAGTCTTGTTTCCATAACTTACATAGACTTGCATTAATTTCCTGGAGAAATTTTCCTAAACACTAGAAATTTCCCTAACACTAAACATAACCACTACTTGCTTTACTATAACCTTACCCCAACCTTACCCTAATCTTAAAACATCTCCACCTTAAAATGTAATTTATATCATGGGGACTTGTGGTTTGTCCCCATAAGGAAGCCAAGTCTCCATAATGTGACTGTGTAAACAGATTTATGTCCC
>JAOUQZ010044562.1:0-11368 GCA_028564935.1 Neosilurus hyrtlii | reverse complement strand
TATATATATATATATATATATATATATATATATATATATATATATATATATATAGGGGTGTATTATATAAAATAATTTCTAGACACATGCATGTATATTTGGGATATAATATCATATAACACAAATGACAAATAATACAAGTATCTACATGTATATACATGTCCTTCTAGATGTAATGTAGATAGTACATGTACAATGTAGTAGGTATTGTCGCAGGAGTGCTTTTCATACTCCGAAGGTCATGTTCCCAATAATAAACCTATATATATATATATATGAATAATATGTTTCCATTTAAGGGACCAGTGGTGGCCCAGTGGTAGGGTGCTGGATTACTGATCCCAAGGTTGGGGGTTCAAGCCCCACTATCAGCGGGATGTCACTGCTTTCCCCCCAAATGCTGGCCACTGTCTATGGTGGGAGGCAAGTAAAAGAACCATTGCTGATTTTCGTCAAGAGCTGCATAGCCGTCAGCGTGTTTCTGCCCTGCAATGGCCTGGCGAGCTGTCCAGGGTGTACTCTGCCCTCGCCCGGAGTTGGCTGAGATGGGCGCCAGCCTCCCCGAAAAAAAAAACAATGTTTACATTTACTCAACACATGTACATGACTCCTACTATAGTCGGCCACGTGTACGATGCATACAGTGAAAAACACCAGTCCCATCATCATACTCATGTGATCACGCCCTCTTCGAACGTGGATTTATATGGCTTTCTATGCGTGGCATTATCACTTACTTGTGAAATGTTATCCCTGCACATCTGCTGTGTTGCTTCCTGTAATTGTTACAGCTTACCACAAAGCATTCAGACCCTAAAACCCTTCTTTTTCCATCCCCTTCCATGTTTTGATGAGCTTTTGAGGAACATTACCCAAGATGGCGTCAAGCTGACACCGCACAGCACACTGAAAACCGACGGGAGTGTCCTATCTATGCATTTAAATGTCTGTGGTTGGGTACTAACCCTCTGCCATCTTGGAGGCTGTTGTATGGTCGTTATTTGAGGCTCGTGCGGCTTGTTTGTTTTTTGCAGGCCAACTGTCGTTTTATTGTTTGGAATCTTCTAGAAAAAAATGGAAGGAGCCGATATGAAACGTTTAAAGATGTATCTCTGTTCTTTAGATGCTGCTTCGAAGTGTAGCTATGAAGAAAAACGGCTTTTAATTGGGAATGAGGACCCATATTCACTCGGTGAAGGAAGTTGGGCTACAGACACTGAAAAGTGGGCAAACGGGACATACATGGACATTTTAAACTTCCTTGTCTTTTCCAGTAGTGCTTATACACTGAACGAGCTGAGGGCTTACAAGTCACTAGATGCCTATAAGCGGTTTGTAAGGGTGTGTGTATGAGGGATGTGTTGGTTTGTCCATACAGTAATGTTTGTTTACACATGGCCAAGGTATGTGAGGGTTCTGCTTTTATTCAGTTAATAAAATGGTCTGTTCTACTGAACACTGCACCGCGACCTACACCCTGAACAGCTTGCCAGGCCATCGCAGGGCAACACGCACAACCATTCACACTCACACCCGTTGTCAGTTTGGACCAGACAGTAAGTCTAATAGATGTGCATGTCTTTTGACTGTCGGAGGAAACCCAAACAAACAGGGGGAGAGAAAGTCCACATAGGAACCCCCCCACTGAGCCCAGGATTCAAACCCAGGAGCTATTGCTGTGCGGCGGGCCTGCTTGCCACTGTGCCGCCTCCACGAATACTCCACAGCAAAGAAGGTCCTGGGTTTGAGTCCCATGCTCAGCGAGAGCGTTTGTATGTAGTTTGTATGTTCTCCCTGCACTTGCATAGGGTTCCTCCTGGTAGTCCAGTTTTCTCCCACGGACCCAAGACAAGAACATGAGGCTAATCGGCTGTTCCAAATTGCCCCTTGGTGCAAGTGTGAGTGCATGTTTTGTGTTGTGTTGTGTTGTGTTGGGTCGGGCCTGTGATGGTCTGTTGAGCTGGTAAGTGTGTGCCCCACCGTCATCCAGTGTTGGATAGAATAAGCACCAGCTTACTCATAGGATCAAGTGTTTCGGCAGTGAGTGAAATTTTTAAAAAGAAAAATCTTCCTCAACCATTTTTAAGTTCATGATAATCGAATGAGATTTTTTTTTTCCACTTCATTTTGTAAGTGGTGTCCTCTCAGATACTCACCGAGACCACACTGTTCCCTTGGGCCATCTTCCAGCCAGGTGGGAAAGTCTTGGCTGCTCACTGCAACTGCATAACAGGCTCGGGTGAGGCATGCACCCATATCGCAGCCATGCTCTTCAGCATTGAGGCTACTGTGAAAGTTCAGGAGACAAAAACAGTGACTGGGTCCAAAGGTTACTGTCTGCCAGCTTCAGTTAAAGGAGTGGAGTGTGCAAGAGTTGAAGATATAGAATTTTCTTTAGCGAAGTCGATAAAGAAAAAGTTCGATGCTCAGTGCAGTGACACTGTGGCAGCTAAGGGAGGAACGCTGCAGTGTAGATCAGTCAAAGATGAGATTTATGAATTCTTGCGCAGAATCTCTCAGATTGGTGTCCAGTCTGTTATTTTAAGCGTTAAACAACCTTTCCAGGAACCATTTGTACCTAAAACAGTGAAGAGACAATTCCCGAAAGTTCTGTCTGAGTTATTGAATAGAGATTTACTTGGTGCTAGTTACAGTGAGATTATTAAATACTGTAAAAAGGTGAATCTACAGGTAACCAAAGAGGAAGCGGAGTCTGTTGAACACAAGACAAAATTTCGAGAAGAGTCTGACCTCTGGAACAGGTTTAAAAGTGGGAGAATCACTGCATCGCACATGTATGCTGTTTGCCATATTATCCCCAGCCACAGCACCACCAGAAAGCCTAATTAGGGCGATATGTAACCCTGAAGCGGTCACATTCACGTCAGCTTCAATGTCCTGGCGTTGCACTCATCAGAAGAACGCGCTAGACGCGTACAGTGAAGCTGTGCATTCAATGCATGACCGTTTTACTGTGGACGATGCTGGGTTAACTATAGACCCTGGTTATCCGATGTTTATTGCGTCACCTGATGCTTATGTCTCCTGCGATTGTTGTGGATCAGGTATTGTAGAAATTAAATGCCCCTGTACATCAGATAAGTCCAGTGGTCCTGAATCATGCTTAGAAGAAACACGTTTTGGAAAAGCCCTAAAAAGGAATCATCCCTATTACTTCCAGGTACAGACTCAGATTCACGTCTGTGGAAAAGATTACGCCGGCGTTGTTGTGTGGACAGAGAAGGACATCCACATAGTGCGAGGGGAACCCGATGCAGACTTGTGGGAGGAGATCAGGGAAAAGCAACCAACTTTCATAGCAACGGCGGTTATGCCTGAACTTATCGGGAAGTTTTATTCTCGGCAAAATACACCAGCCCCTTCGGTCAACTCTGTCTGAGTACCATGTGTCAAGGAGTCATGTGTGTCATTTTATTCCATTTCATTAGCAGGATCCTCTGCAGCAACTGTAACACTTTCTTCACATCTTACTTTGAATAAAGAGATTAACAGCAAGGTAGCATTGACTGGTTTTCTCCTCCGTTTTCACCTTTTTTTTTTAAGGGATTGCTAAAGAAAGTACACTTCATGAATGAAAAGTTCAGCAACCCGCCCAGAAAGAAAAACACTTACCCCCAGTGTTCTCCATCAGTGGCAACGTGAACATGGTGCAAACTACAGCTATGATTACAGTAGAAAGAAAAGTGCAGTCGAGCATATCGAGAAGCATTAAATTTAACGCCTGTACTATTTAATTACTGAGTGAATTATACAGAATACTTATGTTTATTTTTAACATGGCTTTCATGCTGATCAGGGCTACTACTGATCCTGATGCTGACTAATCACCATGATTCACAGACTGTGTTGCACCAGTTCACAGTTCTGTAAAGACGAATGAATAAAGAATACAATGCAGGGAGCAACAAGACATTTTCACACATGCTTGCTTTTATTTTAATGGCTGAAATACTCGTGATAGTGTAATATAATACCATTAATGTGACAGTTGTCACACACGCATACTTTTATTTAAATACCTTGCCTGACCTGTTCCAAAATGATAACATTACGCTTTGATATAAGAATCCAACATTAGAGTTAGGGCTGAAATGATTATTGGAGTGATTGTTTAAGTGTTTGTTATGGTGGTGTTAATACTGTATACCAGAAGGACCCAGTATGCACTTCTTATTAACAGAGCTCAGGGTCACAAGGTTACAAGGAAATTCCAGACTGGAATTCAGTGTTCTGTTTATGCTTATTTTGAAAATCATTAAAATACCCAACAACACCTGGGCAGTACGATGTTACAAAGTACTGGGCTTCACCACTTCATTACAATCGATACTGTATTTAATTCATCAGTGTGGAGATTGAATTTTCAAGTTGCTAGTCATTGCAAATATTATACTAATAAAGATTTAAAGCACTTGTTTTAGAACTTTTTTGCAGTGTGTGTGTGCTTTAGGCATGTAAGAAATAGCAACAAGCTCACGATGGAATCTTGTCATGAAGAGATGAAGAAGAAAACAAATCATTCAATTAAAATGTGCATAATCCATAACATCCAAAAGAATTTTATTTGTCCCGTACAATTATAAGTCAAGGAATGTGTATTGAAAAATTCAAAGTTATTCAACTTCAATGTCTTTATTACAACAAAGAAATACAATATATGAAGTAGATAATAGGTACAATGCTTATGTAAATGCTAAATTCATATGTATATGTGATACAAATTAATGTACAGATGTAAAGTGAACTGTGTCTAATTTTGCTATATAATACTGTATGTACACTTGTACAGTGTTAGAATCTGTTGTAGTTTTTAGCGTCCATTGGATTACATATCCATGACTATAGGGTGTCATATGGTCCTAGACACAGTTCTCTTTACCTCCTTAAGGAAGTTATGTTTTACCCTCGGTTGTGTGTTTGTTGGTATGTTTGTTAGCAAGATTACACAAAAACGTCTTTCGAACGTTTAGTGAAATTTCTACCAGAGGTGGAGCTTTGGACAAGGAACACTCCATTGGATTTTGAGGATGATCCTGGATCATCTTTTATTTATTTATTTATTTTTTTACAGGATTTATTAACACTGAGATTTTTGACATTTTGGTTCATATGGGGAAGGTTTGTGCTCTCTGAGTGACCTTGTTCAAGACATGGGTGGACTATGAGTAGAAGCTCCTCCTCAGTCTCTCTGTACTGGCCCTCAGGTAGCATTTGCATGACCACACCACAGAGAAGAGTGTATTACTGGGATGATTGAGGTATATGATGGTTTTTGTGGTCCTGGATCAACATCTAGTGTAAATCTCTAGTGTGCTCCTGGTGGAATGTTCAGCTCACCCCACCACCCTCGACAGTGCTTTATGGTCTTCTTTACTGTTCTACCAGGCCATACTTGTGAGATAGTCGAAAATTCCAGAGCTGGCTGGGATGATAAATTTACATGCCTTACTCAGCAGGGAGTCGATGCTTGTTTCAGGTTGGGTCCAGTGGTCCACTGCTCTCAACCTGGGTGCCATTAATAGGTGACCAGCCAGTTGCTATTTCATCAGTCAGCGACAGTCACCTCTTGCTAACGGAGGAGGAGGTTGTTGTCCTGGTACCAGTCTGTTAGAGTATTTTTAGCTCATTCAGGTAAGCATTCTTATTGTTAGAGAGAAGGCCCACCATGACTCTGATGTTGGCAAACAGTCATATTTGTAGAGTGAGTTCAACAGACCCTACGTTGAGAATGAGCAATGATGAGGTGCATTTTTGTGCATTCTTGCTGAGCTGCCCAGACGTATTTCAGAAAACTGAGCCTGAACTTAAGATTAAGGTTGAGTCAGTTTTTGAGCTGAGTCATGTCTCAGAAGGCACTCCCCATGGGTTTGAGTAGCAGAGCGTTGAAGGAGTGTACGCCTCCGTCTCCCATATCCACAGGGGCTAATCTTGTGTAAGGGGGCGTAATTCATTTTATTATTGAGCTGGCTGATGCGGTAGGCCAGATTATGTACTGAGCAGGTGAGAAGGTTACAGCCCCTTGTCCCCCTTTCACTCAGATGATCACTACAAAAAGAAGCCAAGACGGAATATAAGAAGGCATTTTAAATAAAAAAAAACAACAACAACCAGAAATTAATCATAGCCAGTTTTCTTTCAACTGATATTTTTGCCCTGTTACGTGACAGCTGCAAACAAGGGATAGTTTTTTCATGCACAGCACACTCAGAAGTAAGTATTAAACTCTCTTGGGCTTCCTGTGCCTGTAGAATGATAGGTCGTGCGCTTTTTTGTTGTGCCGCTTAGAAGCCCAAAGAAGGGAATTTTAATCCTCTGAGCCTGCTCCACTTTTATTTATTTTATTTCCTTTCTTATCGCATTGTTGCTCTTGTTCTTCACTGATGTTACAGAGCACTATGGATTCTTGTAGTGTACTGTTGGTGAGGGAAAAACTGGATGCCATCAGAGGTATTCTTTTTTGCAGTTTCTATTTCAAACAAGAAGCAGTGTGTAAAGCTCCAAAGGTGGGATGTCCCAGGGTGGTAGTGCTCCCCTCTGTGACATAGTCCATATGACATACTGGCAGGAATGATGAACCCTGCTATCTCTATTTTTGACTTTTCAGGAATGCCAAAAAAAACGGAATGAAAGTAAAATTAATGATCATACGGTGATGTGTGTGTGTGTGTGTGTGTGTGTGTGTGTGTGTGTGTGTGTGTGTGTGTGAGAGAGAGAGAGAGAGAGAATTTACCCCAAAACAACTAGATACAAAGGGTTATCTTAATTTATATTCATGCATAATCTCATTTTGACCAAAAGTGGAGCTAGCAGGTTTCATCAGGAGGCTGCCAATAAGCTAATAAACAATATCATGCTTGTGCTTGCTTGAGTTGTGCTCAACATCATTGAAAAATCATACATAGGTATTAACACAAGAAATACCTACAATGGATGTATTATACAGTGACATGGTCATTAATTCTGAAAATAATTCTGAAAAGAAATATGCTGTCCAGGGTGTACTCTGCTCTCGCCCAGAGTCAGCTGAAATGGGTGCCAGCCTCCCCGCAACCCTAATTAGGATTAAGCGGTCCAGAAAATGAATGAACGAATGAAGATATGCTTTCGAACTTGATGTGTGTGTTTTTAAACCATCCTTTGTTAACCCTCACGTTTGGTACTGCGGAAGAGAGGAAGCATACCTACTCTGTGATATCTGTGTGCCAGTATTCCTGATCTCTTGATGAGTGAGAAGTTTGACCAAATCTTTTACACTTCTCCTGGGCACCAAGACATCCCTCCTTTGCAGTTCCACATTCAGTCTGGTACACAAAGACGAGCACACACATATCAGCATCAGAACTGCCAGTACGTTATTTCAGAAGGAGAGAAAGATTTTTTAAGTGCCCATACTTAGACATACTGTACCTCTTCTCTCTGTTAGAAATGGATGAAATTGTTGCGGTTAAAGCACAGGGTGCTAAAGCAGTCATCAAACACCATATCAGAATATTCTTAAAGAACTTCATTCTGACTTGAACCTGTAGAAAGAATTCAATTAATTGGGATACTTTATGACTCATTAAATTATGCGTCTGTGTAGAAATTGAACATTCATACATTCACTGAACTGCTTTATCCTACTAGAAACACAATGATGGAGCCTATCTCAGCCGACTCTAGGCGAAGTGGAATTTACCCTGAACAGCATGCCAGTCCATCTCGGGGCCAACACACTCACAACGACTCACACCTAGGAGCAATTTAGAAAAACCGGTTAGCCTAATGTGCACGTCTTTGGACTGGGAGGAATCCAGAGTACTGAGGAAACCCACACAAGCACGAGAAGAATATGGAAACTCCACACAAAGGTGCCCTTGGCGAGCACGGCATTCAAGCTTAGGACCTTCTTGCTGTGAGGTGGACATGCTTACCACTACGCCACTGTGCCACCCTGGAAATTGAACAGTTGCCTAAAATAGAGAGACAAGTAACCAGGAGACTACAAAAAGTTTTGCACTCACCCATGAAACAAGGGGTGTGATTCCCATTTTGGGGCATAACTATACTCTTTAAAGACTTGTAAGAATCATAAGGATTAAAGGTAAAAGAAGAGGAAAGCTTTAAGCTGGTGTACTGTTGCTCCAAGACGATATACCTCTCAACACAGCCAAATGTGGCTTCGAACTGTTTTCCTATGCACCTTACTCACCTGCTCTGTCTCCCAAACTGAAATCCCACTTGCATGGTTGTGTGGATCAGGGTTCAAGCCCCAGTACCACCAAGCTGCCACTTTTGGGCCATAGAGCAAGGCCCTTATCGAAGGGATAACAAAGCCTGAACATCAGCGGTCCAAGTACATTGAAGTTAAAGGAGATCATGTTGAAATAATGTAAAAACAACCTTTTTTGTTGAAGTACCAGTGTAATTAGCATCCACCCTTAATTACATTAGTCAAAGTAGAAAAGATGCATAACGCTCAAGCACATGTTATCAGTAAGCACAGCCTCACACATGAAAATTCGAAAACATTCAACCTTTGATAATTATTTCTGAGTAGCATTACATTGGTGTGTACCTGAAAAGCCTTTACCTTAAGAACTGTACTCCTGACTTCTCAACGCTGACTGGCTGGTTAAAAGAAATAAGAATTTCCCAATTTTATGTGTGTGTGTGTGTGTGTGTGTGTGTGTGTGTGTGTGTGTGTGTGTGTGTGAGACACTACCAATCATCTGAATGTAAAGGCAGGCCAGGGCACCTTTTATATTTTAAGGAGAGTAGGAGGAGACAGGTGCTAGGATGCATCATAAACAAAAAATACTGCCCATTAGTCGTCTCTAGACCTTTTTTTAAATCCACATTTATAGTGTTTTCTTCTATACAGTAAGCAGGTCATTATGTGGCATAATGCCGTACTGTATACTGTATATACCTGCATTGTAAAAAAATAAAATAAAATAATAAAATAAAATAAATTGTATTTGTATAACACTCATAACAAGTGACATTGTTGCAAAGCAGCTTTACATATCAAAGAACTTTGGTTAAGAATTGAAACCTATGATTTAAAACAACTCTCTGTCAATCCTATACATCCCTAATGAGCAAACCCGTGGAAAAGTTAAAAAAGTTTAAAAAATATATAAAAAGTCAGATTTTTTTTAGATGATTTGCCTTTAAGTTTGTAGAACTTTCCATTTTAAGTTATTTAAAGTTAAAGTCTTAACTTTAATTTTGAGTCTTCTCAAAACTATAAGTTAGTCTAACCTAAAAAGAGTTAACAGAGCTTAGAATTTAAAGTTCAACAAACTTAAAGAGAAAACATATAGACTTTACTATACTATAACTTTTACTCTACTGTAAATCTCCTAATTTAACAGTTTGTGCAACTTTGCATGAACCTAATAATCCACAGATTCCAAAAAATGAATACAAATAAATTGTACACTTTTTTTATCAGTTAACCGGATATGGATTTTCGAATTAGAATGGCTTCATACATATATCTCCGATTAATCAGAAAATTACACTGAGCCGATTTTTAACCGCTTTGCCAGACATGTAAAACTAAAATTTTCGGTGGATGTGGTTTATCAGGTTCATGCATGGGGCCACAGAATTTTGAGTTTTTTCAACTCCTGTTTTACACTGTAAGGGGCAACATTTCATAAATCATTAATATTCATGCAAGTAATCTGGAAGAATCTCTTACTGGTTATCTTATCAGCTGGAAACTGAAGTAATGACATAACGGCCGCAGCTCAACCATCTAGACATTTTGCTTGTATAGTGTTTCTGACATGCTATTGACTAATTTGCCAAAAAACTTAATCCTGTTATGCTCATGGAAAGGCTGAGCACATCTCAGTCAACACTGGGTAAAGTCAGGGTACACCCTGAACAGCTTTCCAGACCATCGCAGGGCCAACACCAGTCACACTGACACATGGGGCAATTTAGAACAGCCTACTGTGCATGTCATTGGACTGTCTGAGGAAACCCACGCAAGCATGGGGAGAACATGCAATCTGCTCACAGAGATGCCCAGGCCCAGGACTCATCCTTCTTGATGTGAGGCGCACATGCTAACCACTATAGCACCGTGCCACCCTGTGATGTACTAAATATTCTTTTTTTAAACACTTTTTACATTGATAGTTTCAGAAGATGTGTGTCTATTCTTGAAATTCTCTCATCCTCTGTAGGGTCTGTTACTATTATTGTAATATTATTATATTATATGTATTACTAAGGAGAATGCCATGATTTAAAGTTTCAGACACAGGGAAGCCAAAAATTCAGTCGAATATTTTAGGGCACATAATTTTAGCAAAAAAAAGCTTCTAAAGCTTATTATTGCTCGCAACATTTCAGTCTAGGACTCAGATGTAGTGTTCCAGTACACTGGTTTTAGTGACCTCTATTGTCACACTGCAGTGGAATTGCAACTATGCTTTACTTTGAGAGTCTGTGACTATGGTAACATCACGTTAGGCACCACACAAGTCCCTGGAAATACTGCAATCAACTGATCAAATGGCTTGTACGTGCTGAGAGTGTTTCTTTACTCTGAGGCAGTAAAAACACCCACACATATGAGGCATAAACACCCAAAATTAGTTTATGCTAAATAAGGATACCTTCCAGATGCATCATTGAAAACAAATACGTATTACAATATTCCTTGCTGGAATGAACAGGTAGCTGCTTATTAAAGTAATCAGCCCACTGTGGTCCATCTCACTTCATTTCTCAGTTTCTCAGTCTTCACTTCAGTTGCAAACAATGGTCAGAACCAGTAGGATTCAGTGTTTGTGGCCTAATCTGGCCTAAATAAAACCTCTAAGTTCTCATAGAGAAGTGGAGTGCTGTGAGGGGCAGTTCAATCCAAGTCTATATAACCTGCTTGTACACATATTGTTTATCTCTCCAGGCTTGTTTATTCCTGCATGGAAGATGGTGGCGACAACTGCGAGAATTCTAGAAACTGCCACGCATGCGCTACCACATAAATTAAGTCCCCCATGGAATTCTGGGAGGGCTACCGAGCCCAACCAAAGCATCCAGTCTTCTTGGAGGGTCTTCTAGCATTCTTGGAGGGTCACCCTTCCTATAATCGTGCCGCGCATGCGCCACCACATATATCAAGTCAGGCGGGAAATCACAATTACTGTTTCTGTTCTGCTTGCTGCGCTCGCTCACAGCAATAATTCATAGTAATAGTTGGACAGATAGCATCAGCTCATGAGACATGTTGAATTGACTAGTTTTAGTGATCCAACCATACTTTAGTCATTTTCTGAATTTCTTCTTCAATTTGAAGAATTTAGTTTACATTTTTTTAGGGGGGGGGGGGGGGGGGGGGGGG
>JAOUQZ010044561.1:0-11368 GCA_028564935.1 Neosilurus hyrtlii | reverse complement strand
GGGGGGGGGGGGGGGGGGGGGGGAGAGAGAGAGAGAGAGAGAGAGAGAGAGAGTATGGAAAGCCACAAGTGACAAAGCATCTGAAAATGCGCTTGAGACAGCCATGGTGACGTCATCCAGCTCCAGGAACTCCCAGGAATCTATCCATCCATTCATTCATTCATTCATTCATTCACTTTCTGAACCACTTAATCCTAATTAGAATCGCGGGGAGGCTAGCGCCCATCTTAGCCGACTCTTTGCGAGGGGGGGGGGGTACACCCTGGACAGCTCGCCAGGCCATCACAGGGCCGGAATCTATCCAGTAAAAACAAATGCATGCATTCATTGTGCGTTGATTATGCACCTGACTTCAGCTGCATGGGCTGCTGTGGTGATCTTGGTGCGGCAAGCTGGACAGTCCAGGACAGGCATTTCCCATGTGTTGATGTCAACACCCAGGTCTTTGAGGGACGCTTTAAGGGTTTGTAACATTTCTTTTGCCTCACTGACTGGGCACTTTCCCTGACACAGTTCACCGTACAGTGGTGTTCAGGCAATCGGCTGTCTTCAGCAATTATAGCACATTTGAAGCCTATCCTGAGAATATCGGGTATGAAGGAAGGAGTATCGGGTATGGCACACACACACACATACACTTATGGGGCAATTAAAACTGTGGTTGGTAAACTTTTAACTACATACATAAAGTTATGTTGGATGAAATTGTCTTTACACCCCAACAGCAACCAATAACATATGAGATCTGAAAAAGGTTAGAAAACAAAAACATAATCTGTGACTGCTGTAATCCTGTAAAAATGCTTACCAATCATTGCTCCCAGTTCAGTGAGAAATATCCAAAGTCTCCTGTATCTCCCTGTTTGTGTGTGACCTACTGTGCTCAAGCCAGTAGTAAGAGCAGAGCTTTTGCGTGTGGATGGGGAGCGTGGCTTTGGAAGGACCTCTGAGGGCAGGGGAGGATTTAGCCAGAGCCTCAAAGAAAAAAAAAATCCTAGCTTTCCAGATTACCAACACCAACTTTAAGTTTAGGCAGTCCACCTATTGGCACATTTTTGCAATGTAAAAGGAAATCAGAGAACCCAAACAAAACCCACATAAAACATGGGAAATACAAAAAGCTCCACACAAATATTAACCCAGGCTCAGGATTGAACCAGACCCCATTTCATCATTTCCCATTCAACTAGTTTCTTGTTCCTCTTTGTAGCCCTATATTTAACAGATATAACCCTATATGCATTTTTTTTAGGATCATGGTCCTACATATTACAATAATGCATGGTACACTGTACTACACTAATGCAATATATGCCAAAATTACACATGAAAAAAGTACACGATATACATATAAGAATGCACAGTAAGTAGTAGAAGGGACAACAAAACAGGAGGAAAAACAGATGGGACAAACTAGAAGAAAAAGCAAAGTCGTGATTAGTCCAAATTGGTGTTGGGAAGGGTCTTGAATGGTTCTGGTGGGTGTTAATTAGACCATATGGATGATTGGGAAAAGTCATGATTAGTCAAGATAGATGTTGATTAAAGTCTTGAAAAATCCTGGTGAATGTTGGTTAAGGTCTGGATTAGTCCTGCTGGGTGTTGGTGAGGATATTCATTTGTCAAGACGGATGCTGCAAAGGGTCGTGATTAGTCCCTGTGAGTGTTAATTATGGTCTTGATTAGTCCTGGTGGACATTAATGGATGTTGGAAAAATTCTTGAGTAGTTCCAGTGGATGTTGGTTAGGGTCTTAATTAGTCCTGGTAAATGTTGTTGAGGGTTTTGATTAGTTCAGGTGAATGTTGGTAAGGGTCTTGATTAGTCCTAAGAAATTGCTGGTAAGGGTTTTGTTTAGCTCAGGTGGGGGTTTGGAAGGGTCTTGATAGGTCCTGGTGGGTGTTGGCAACAGTCTTGATTGGTCCTGTTTTTATTGGGAAGGACCTTACTTAGACCTGATGGGTGTTGGAAAGCCGCAGTATTTGGCATAGTTTGTATCAGTGACAAACCTTTTGTAGAATTTGGCGGTTGTGGTACAAATCCTCTGGTACTTTTTACCCCATTGAGTCAATACTCTTGATGACCTTGAGGATGCAGTGTTTGTTGTAGGAAGCATTGATTGTTGCCAGAATGACCCAAGGGATCTCTTCAGTGGTTCTCACAGTCCATTAAAGGGTCTTGTATCAGAGATGGTGCAGGTCCTGGTTATCTGGTCTCAACTGGAGTCAGGGAAATTTGGGGAAGTGAGGTTAGGAAAAATTTGTCCTCATCCTCTAAAGGAAATTAAAACACCCCTGTGTATTCTTGGCTAGGCTGGCAGTGTAAGTGTCCAAATATCAGGACTAAAAGCAAAAACTAACAGACTCAAGAACAGCTTTTACCCTCAAGCTGTTAAACATGCAACCCCACCACCACCATCACCGTCACACACACTGACTGAATAACCATCATTCAGACCATCTTCCTGGAGCGTGCACTATTACTCTTTAAGTGCAATCCTCATGTTTAAGTGCAATACTCATATTTAGAGCAGGTCTCAAACATCAAATAACATCATACAACATTTTAGCATCATGCACCTTATGATTAAAAAGCTCTACCTCTCACCCTGTGTATACCATGCACCATTGATATATCATGCACCCTTCTGTGTATGTCTCTAAATGTGTGTATATGTGGATAAATGTATGTATATATATGTGTATGTAGGTATATGCACATATATAGTGTAGTGTAGTTACCTTAGTTGTCTTTTGTGTACTTTTTTATAATTGCTGCTGAACAGCGAGCTGCTAAACTGATTTTCATTGTTCATGCAACAGTTGACAATAACGATCTCTTTATGGTGCTTCTGACTCCTAAGTCTGCACATGAGAGACTGTAGAGAGAGCTAAAAGCACCATGTTCTGTAATCACAAAACCTCCAACTGAACAATACTTCTTTTTTTGTTTGTTGAGAAATGGATTGTTGTCTTTATGCCAGGCTGCAAGCTGCTCCACCTCCTCCTGTATGCTGACTTGTCATTCGACTTGATGAGGCCCACAACTACTGTAGCATCATCAGCAAACTTGATGATGTGGTTTTAGTCATGCTCTGTGCCACAGTCATGAGTCAGCAATTCATTTTCATTTTCAAGCTGCATGCTTCAGAGACAATGGGAAGTCATAATAGGACGTGAGCATGTGCGTGTAGCCACACCCTGGAACAGCAGAAGATTTACCACTAGAGAGAGTATATTAACTCTATAACTCAATCACTCACTGCTCAGAATACGCTCATCACTCTAACTCATTTGTTCCTTTGCTGAACCTCCTACTCCTATTAGGGTTCCTTGGAGGCTGTGCTCAGCTGACTGTGGGCACAGGTGGGGTATACTCTGAACAGCTCATCAGACCACTACAGGGCCAACACACATTCACACTTACACCTAGGAGCAATTTGGAACTTTGAAAGGAAACCGGAGTACCCAAAGAAATGTAACCCCACACAGATATGCCCTTACCCAAGCTCAAACCCAGGGCCTTCTTGCTGTGAGCCGAACATGCTAAACACTACACCACTGTGCCGAATGTGTTGCTACAGGGAATATACTTCAATAACTCAATCACTCATGACTTATATTACACTCATTACTCACTCATTTGCTGAACCGCTTACTCTTATTAGGGTCACAGGGAGGCTGGAGCCTATCTCAGCCAACTCTGAGCAGAAGCAGGTTACACACCCTAACAGCTTGCCGGACAATTGCAGGGCCAACACACACAATCATTCCCACTCACATTCATATCAAGGGGAAATTTGGAACCCCAATTAAACCAATGTCCATGTCTTTGAATCCATCAGGAAACCAGAGTACCCAGAGGAAACCCACACATGCAGAGGAACATGCAAATTCCACACTCAAACGTTCTTTCCAAGCCCAGGACTCAAAACCATCGCCTTCTTGCCCTGATGCGGACGAACTAATCACAAAACCACATCATAATCACATCGACATAATCGATGCAAATTATTCTACATGATCTACTGTTGCTCTAAACATACAATAAAGAGTACCAGTATTGGTCATTCTTACAGCATAATTCGTCCATCCATCCATTTTCTGAACCGCTTAATCCTTATTAGGGTCACGGGGAGGCTGGCGCCCATCTCGGCCGATTCTGGGCGCGAGCAGAGTACACCCTGGACAGCTTGCCAGGCCATCACAGGGCAGAAACACACTCATCCAGCCCACTCTTGACAATAATTAGCAATGGTTCTTTTACATGACTCTCACCTCAGACAATGAGAGACATGGCCGGCATTTGATAACCCAGTTAGCTGCACTGGGGGCAGCATAATGTAATACGTTTAAATGATACGGAGCTTATTTTACCATAAATGACCATAAAAAGCATTATACTGGGGATTTTTATCCTGTGGATTAGAAGCGGAGGGTGAACCAATATGGAACAACCACTTTTTCCCAGAAGTGCCGTGAAGCAGCGCAAGTAAACAAGCAGTGAGCAACATTTTAGGTGATACAACTCTCAATATACTAAAGACTCTTACCTTTTACGGGTTCATTGTGGTGAGATGCTGCTCCTGTCCATTGTCAAACTTGAACTTTTTATGAAGGAATTCCATAGGAATAGCGTCCGGTTTTAGACATAAAAGCTGATAGCAGGTGAGGTTGAAGTGGTCTTCACAGACTATGGAATTGTGACCGAAAGGAAACATTTTCAGAGTACAGCCTGTGCCAATGTTATGTCATGTTTTCCGCAATTTCTGTGCATGTTCTTTGTGAAGCTGTCTGCTTTGCACTCTGCCATTTTCCTGGTGACACAGCTCAGCACTGGCTGAAAATGTGTTATCTTAGACTGGTGTCTGCTGTAAGCAGCCCAGCCAACAAAACAAAAAATTCACATCACTACCAGGGCTGGAACAGCCAATGAAGAATGCAACATGTCATGTCCCTGTACATACCTAGTAATAGTAGCAGTGTGGCAGCACTCAGGCATACCTGCCAAGAAGCAAGGACTGGCATTGCCTAATGTAACCGTTGCTGTCATATGTGATAGTTTTAAAGTGCTAGTAATACAAATTCACCCCAGGTACCCTTTAAGTCTAGTAAATGTAGAGCACAGCACATTCAATGTGCTTAATGTTTTAAATTGACAAAAATCTAAAATTTATAATTGATGTCCTAATTCTAATACACAGTTTCATACCAGGAAAAGTTTAATACAGAACAATAAGCATGAACAATACTCAGGGCAGTATTATAGATTACAAAAAGAAGGATTATTATTATTATTATTGTAATAAAAGTATAACTGCACCTGGAGAGAAGAGCTAAAATCAGATTTGGCATGCATCTGCACTGCAAGATATTAGAGATGTAAAACAGCTTCCTTATACTTACTAATGAGAAACATAGATGTGGTACACTCCGAATGGCTTGTTTAAACAGAAGCACACACAGACAGAATAATGCTGCTCATATTAATATCATAAAAAGTTTCCACTGAGATCTCACACTGCTTTCTGCTGTACTCAGCAGGGAAGAGATTTGAACAGTGTTTCTGAGGATGTGATTTTTTTTTGCGATGTCTGCACATTAAAAGGAAAAAGCTGCTGGATTTACTGTCCAAACGTTATTTTAAAAAAGACCCCTGCTGGCTTGATACTGGTTATTAGGTGTTCCAAGGTAAAGTTCAAGAATATACAAGAAAACTGGTATTTTTTCTCTTTGACTCCACCTGTTTTGTTCCTGTTTTTCAAAGAGTAACTCACAGTTTGTAAAGAAGTAATGCCATGTCAATGCCAAAAACTTCCAAACTTCAGTGAACAACAGCCTGCAACAGGGCCACTGCATCACCCATCAAGCCCCACTGCATGTCCATGATCACTCTCACCTCTTACTTGTTTCTGATTTGCACAGTATCTATGTTCCAGTAACTGTGCTTGTGTTTGTCAAGCTTTTTTTTTTTATATATTTTTTTTTTGTATTCATCATTCAATTCATGTTCATACTTCTTTTGTTTTCGTTGCGATGGCTTGTTTATTCTGTCTTTGTTAAAAAAAAATTGCACATTCGCAATCCCTTTATGGCCTCATTTCATGATAGGGTCAGTAAACTATTCTAACTTTTTGACTGTTTAATTGTTATATCCTGGTCGGATTCATAGTGGGCCTGGAACCTATAGCAGGAAGACTGGATATGAGGAGAGGATATGAACTAGAAGGGATGCTAGTGCCTCACACATTCATACTCTTATCCACATTAAGGAGACTTATCTAAGCCAGCTTCTTTACTGGGATGTATTTGGGATGTTGAAAGAAAACGTGATGAGGCACACTGGACAAGAAGTCAGGTAGAACCCGTAGGCTAAGGAGTCCCTTCCACTAGGATCCTGTGAGACATGGCTGTTTGTTTGTCCTGTGTCCACACCTGCCCACAAGAGCAAACACAATAAGGCTGCCATAGTATTGAGTTTATGCTCACTGGCTACTATGTATTGTTGACTTGCATGATGATGAGCACCAATCAAAAAACAAAAACAAACAAAAAAAAAAGGGCGGCACGGTGGCACAGTGGTTAGCACGTCCACCTCACAGCAAGAAGGCCTGGGTTCAATTCATGGGAAAATTAAGAAAATAAATGAATGAAAACCAAACCGGATTTATTATTAACAACTGATAATGGCCAGGATTAGAATCAGCACCTCCAAGTCTGAGGCCATGGTTCTCAGCCGGAAAATGGTGGAATGCACCCTCTGGGTCTGGAATGAGGTCCTGCTCCAAGTGGAGGAGTTTTCCAAGTATCTCAGGCAGGCAAATCGGTGCAGCCTCTGCTGTAAAACAGAGCTCGTACCGGTCTGTCGTGGCAAAGAGGGAGCTGAGCTGGAAGGCAAAGCTCTCAATTTACCAGTCGATTTAAGTTTTTACCCTCACCTATAGTCACAAGCTTAGATAGAGCTAGATAGGTAGAGACCGAAAGAACAAGATTGGAAATACAAGCAGCTGAAATGAGCTTTCTTCGCAGGGTGGCAGGGTTGTCCCTCAGAGATAGGGTGAAAAGCTCATCTGGGAGGAACTCAGAGTAGAATTGCTGCTCCTCCTCATTGAGAGGAGCCAGTTGGGGTGGATCAGGCATTTGGTGAGAATGCTTCCTGAACACCTCCCTGGTGTGGTGTTTCAGGAATGTCCAACAGGGAAGAGACCCAGGGTCGGCCCAGAATAGGCTGGAGGGACTACGTCTCTCGGCTGGTCCTGGAATGCCTCCGTGTCTCCCTGGAGGAGCTGGAGGAAGTGGCTGGGGAGAGGGATGTCTGGACCTTACTGCTTAGGCTGCTGCTCCCGTAACCTGCCTCCGGAAAAAGTGGAAGAAGATGAAGATAAAGATGAAAACTGAACCCCCCATCACAAACTTGACAGAAAATGAACTCGTTAGATCGACACTTAAACTTAAAAGGCTGGTGATACAAATGAAAGCAGAAATCAGCTAGTGCAAGAATGGGCACTGAAAAGCAACCACGGGCTCAGACACCTATCAATAGAAACATTTATTGGGTGTTCTGCTATTAGGCAGTGCCTAGATCTATATATTATGCAGTAATGGTAAAACATATATATATATATATATATATATATATATATATATATATATATATATATATATATATATATATATATATCAGTGAGGCCTCTTCTGGTAAGTGGAGCTTGTACCGGTTGGTTGTGGTGAATAGGGAGCTGAGCTGGAAAGCTAAGATCTCAATTTACCAGTTGATTTATGTTCCTACCCTCACCTATGGTCACGAGCTTTGGGTAGTGACCAAAAGGACAAGATCGCGAATACAAGCGGCTGAAATGAGCTTCCTTCGCAGTGTGGCAGGGCTCTCTCTCAAAGATAGGGTGAGAAGTTCTGTCATCTGGGAGGAGCTTGAAATAGAACCGCTGCTCCCTCGCGTTGAGAGGAGCCAGTTGAGGTGGCTCCGGCATCTGATTAGAATGCCTCCCGAACGCCTCCCTGGTGTGGTGTTTCGGGCATGTCTGACCGGGAAGAGACATCTGGTGTCGACCCAGAACACGCTGGAGGGACTACATCTCTCGGCTGGTCTGGGAACGCCTCGGCGTCCCCCCAGAAGAGCTGGAGGAAGTGGCTGGGGAGAGGGACGTCTGCACCTCACTGCCTAGCCTGCCGCCCCCATAACCCGCCCCCTAAGCCGCTTAATCCTAATTAGAATCGTGGGGAGGCTGGCGCCCATCTCAGCCAACTCTGGAAACCCAAGCAAGCACAGGGAGAATATGCAAACACCACAGGGAAATGCCTGAGCCCAGGAATTGAACCCGGCTGTGACGCAGATGTGCTAACCACTGTGCCACTGTGCCGCCCTAATTTTTTATTTATTTTAAAATTAATTTTGTAAAATGTTTATCTGAATATTTCTCTTACTTTGTCCCTGGCATCCAGTTTCCCTCCTTCATTAAGTAGCAGCTCCAGTGCAGGAAGACTTCCTCCTCGACATGCCCAATGAACTGCAGTCGCATCCAACTACACACACACACACACACACACACACACACACACACACTTATGCTAGGTACACGTGTGATGTAACTGTTAATGAAATCTGAAGTATGTAACAACACGTCCCCGCGTATTTTATTCCTCTCACACCATCATTCCTTCATTTTCTAAGCTGCTTAATCCTAATTATGGGCGCGAGGAGGCTAGCACCCATCTCCGCCGACTCTAGGCGAAGGCAGGGTACGCCCTGAACAGCTCACCAGACCACTGCAGTGCACTGCACTGCCGACACACATACAACAGTTCACACTCATACCTAGGGGCGATTTGGAACAGCCAATCAGCCTACAGTGCATGTTTTTGGACTGTGGGAGGAAACCGGAGTACCCAGAGGAAACCCACACAAGCACGAGAGAACATTCAAACTCCTCATAGAAACGCCACGAGCCTGGAAATCGAACCCAGGCCTTCTACAGCAATTTACTAAGAATTATATATTGGTCCCATATGGGACTGTCTGTGGGTTCCAGAGTGGCCCCATGTGGGTTATGTTTGGGCTACATGAGCAAAAAGTGGGTATGGGACCAATATGGGCATCTTAACTGGGGCTCCCTTGGGTCACCTAGGGGAATCCCACATTGGCAAGCCCAGATGGGCCGGTGAAATGGGGCCATTATGGAATCTCATATGGGACCCATATTTCAGCCCATTTACTACCGACATGTGCCGTTTATACAAGTGCTAGCTGGGTATAGGCTCCCCAGCAACTCTTTACTCACTCGTGAAATTAGAAAGAAAATAAAAACACAGTTTTTCATGTTACCGAAAAATCACAAAAAAAAAAAGAACTTAAGATGACGAAAACCCTAAAGTGACAGCTGCACTGTATCAGTACACACTGGATTTACACTCTACCTTATCTTTGTTCTCTATAGAGGCGCCGGCCTCGAGGAGCTTCTTCATGACGTCGATGTGACCTCGATAACAGGCTTTGTGCAGAGCAGAGCGCTTAAACTGTGAGATGGAAAGAAACAGAAAGAGAAAAATCAGAGATATTCCACTGGTGTTTATTTCAATCACATTCCCCCATAACAGAATCTTCAGAGATGTACTGAACCCATAAACATGTCTTTGAGCTGTAAACCGAATAATACGTCTGCACTGTGATGACACTCTTCTGTTTTGTGATGATATTTAGAAAACTCCATTTACTGGATAAAATCATCCCGAGCCTTGCAACTTAATAGGAAACGATGTTCATCTCCTGATCAAGACACATTATTCTCCTTTCTGCCCCTTCTCAGCTTCTCCTGACCCCTTAAACCTACCCTGCCCCTTATAGCCCCTTCCTGTCCCCTCTCAGTCCTTACTGTCCCCTCTCAGCCCCCTCTCAGCCCTTACTGTCCCCTCACAGCCCATCCTTGACACATTTCATCCCCTCCTGTCACACCTCAGCCCTTCCTGTCCCCTCTCAGCCCTCCCTGTCCACTCACAGCCCCTTATTGTCCCCTCTTAGCCCTTTCTTGCCCCTTCTCAGCCCTTCCTTGCCTCATTTCATCCTCTTCCTGTCCCATTTCAGCCCCTTACTCTCGCCACTCAGCCCCTTACTGCCCCCCTCTCAGCCCTACCTTGACCCTCCTCAGCCCGTTACTCTTGATTTATATTAAATATTTATTTTAAATCAAATTAAAGTTTTTATATAATTATTTTTTTATTGCTGCATTAGTTTTTTATATTTCTATATTTCCTTTTTGTGTGTGTGTGTTTTAGTGTGTGTGGGTGTGTTTGTGAGACACCTACATCATCAGAAGTGTTCGGGTCTCCACCATCAGAGAGAAATTTTTCCACCACAGCCAATTTATTTTCCGCTGCAGCTGTTAAAAACGTTGCTTCATCTACTATCTCAGGCTATAACACACACACACACACACACACACACACACACACACACACGGGTATTTTTATTAGTATATAAATAATATTAATTTATCAATTTAATATTCTCACACTCATGCTGGTTTATCTGTTTACTTTTTAACTTTTTTTTAACTTTCTCTTATTTCGTTACCTCTTTTCATGTCTCCATCTGTCTGTCTGTCTGTCTGTTCATCTGTCTTTCTGCCTCTCAGTCCACCTGACTGTCTGTCAGTCTGTTCATCTGTCTGTCTGTCTGTCCATCTGTCTATCTGCCTCTCTGTTTATCTGTCTGTCTCTCTGTCCATCTGCTAGCCTGTATGTCTGTGTGTTCGTTTGTGTCCGTCTGTCTCTCTGACTTTCTCACCAGGATCTCAGGTTCAGGCTGTTTCTGTTGAACATGTCTCTTCCTCTCTTTCCTCCTCTGTCTCAGCTGCAGGATGTTGTACAGATCATCAACTGTCTCTAACTTCAGATGTCCTGATATGTCCACCTGAGAGAGAGAGAGAGAGAGAAACATAGAGAGAGACAGTTATGAATATGACAGGTAATTATTGATGAGAACAATGAGTGTGTGTGTGTGTGTGTGTGTGTGTGTGTGTACACCTACATTGAGTGTGAGGTTGTGTTGTGTGTCCTGTGTGTTGTCACTCAGGAGTGTGTGTGTACGTGTCCCGTCCTGTTTCTCACGGGTGACCGCCGACTCGTACTCGCCAACCTCCACACACAAATGTCCCGCCTCATTCTCCCCACTGCCCCGCCTTGTCACCTGTGATTAGACCACACACACCTGTCAATCACTTGGATACAGCATGTCTAACATGCATGCAAGAACAGATGTTTCTCTCTCTCTGACTCTCTCCCTCTCTCACACACACACACACATAATGTGTTCATGATTTATGTGTTTGTATGTGTGTGTGTGTGTGTGTGTGTGTG
>JAOUQZ010044560.1:0-11371 GCA_028564935.1 Neosilurus hyrtlii | reverse complement strand
CTGGCGAGCTGTCCAGGGTGTACCCCGCCCTCGCCCAGAGTCGGCTGAGATGGGCGCCAGCCTCCCCGCTACCCTAAGTAGGAATAAGCGGTTCAGAAGATGAATGAATAAATGAGCTCTAGTGTTCATCACGAAACTGATAAACATACTCTCACCTCTTAGTAGACACATTTAACCCCAAAGTCAAAGCAATGCCACCACACAAGGTTTTCTTACTCACCGTCTATTCCTGTTCAGAAAAAGTCCACAGAAATGTGTTCTTAATGTTTTATATTGGAGACAATTTACTTCCTGTCATCATTTATGAAAGGCAGCTTTGTAGTAATGTTGCCTAACAGTTCACCCTGCAGTATGGAGCTTGTGTTTAAGCCTGTTAAACTCTTGCTGTGAGTTGGTCCCATGTTTCAAACTGTTGCATCTTTAAGGGAAAGAAGATTGTGATTAAAGTGATGCAAGGCAAAAGTCTGTAATTTAAACAAACTACTGTTTTGAGAAAACAGTTTGGAAACTTGGCAGCAGATTGGTAAGTGCATTTTTCCTAATCTTGTGTATTAAACAAAAATATAAATAAATAATATAAATCAATATACATATATTAATATATAATTATATAAATAAAATAATATATATTAATATTATACAATAATATAAATAAAAATTTAAATGATACATTTTGCCTCATGCTTTATTATTCCTCACACTGTCCTGCATTGTATAGAAAGCTTGTCAGAAGTTCCACATGGCACCTAATTAAGAAATTAGAAACTCAAGTACAAGCAACAAGTTGGACAACTCATCATCATTATTTTCTAAGCCATTTCATTTTAATTAGGGTCTAGGGCAGGCTGGCACCCAGCTCAGAATGGCAGAATGGCTCAACTCTAAACAGCTCGCCAGGCTATCGCAGGTCCAACACATGCAACCATTCACACGGAACGTTTGTGAAAAGTTTGAGACTTGATGGCATCTGGCATATTGCTAGTTTTCTGTCATTATTCGTATTTTATTTGCATTTTTTTCATTCTAATAAAAAGTATATGGTTTGAGAACTAGAGGTAAACAAAATGCGAGTAATTCACAACAGGAGATTTGCTTTTTTCCTCCAAATATCCGCAAACCAATCGCAAATTACTCTCAAATCAGTCACAAATTGTCTCATGACTGTCTCACGACTTTCTCACGATATATGCATTCAAGATATAAAATATTTACTTGCATATGGTGTCGCAAAGCAACAAAAATGTCAAAACAATCTATTCGTTTCAATCACACCTCTAGTGAGATCATCCCCGTAACTATTTATGCTCATGTTTTTTTTTTTTCCTAGAAGCACTGGACTTATTTACAGGGTTCCGATTAGAAATAATATAAATATTTATGCATGACCTAAAAGCAGAGCTTCAAAAATGTTTGCATATGAAGTTTACAGAAACATTACAGAAATGCAAACTAAGAGAATAAGCTGCAAAGTGAAAATGTACTCCGTGCCGATGGCAGCGGCGTGCACAATATATATATATGTATATAAGGTTCATATATATAAGTATATTATATACTTATATATATATATAAGGAACATGAGCTCATGGCTTTACCAAATTTGCGTAAGCATGGAGCTCCAGAGCTCCATTACAAACCCAATTTAAAACACACTCACTTATGTTTCAAACCGAAAGACAGACAGATATTTAGCGAACTGAACAGATACAGCTGGTAGCATCTTGCTACACCCCTACTAGGTGCCCTAAGGTCAGGTATCATTACTGTTGATCTGTGAGGAGTATCTTCACTGTGCTCTGGATGCTTACATGCACTGGCTCTCTGTCAAGAGCAGCTGAGGTTCAAGGAAGTGGTGGAGGCTTTTGGTGGAGTTTTCTCATTAGATTTTTTTAAGAATAATAATTTGCCATCTTCATTTATTTTTATTTCTTTTGGGAGTCTTCACCAAGTGGCATCACCCTTTAGTGATAATGACACTGATGAATATATCCCCATGAAACTAATGCACATGCATTCAGCTGTTCATATTAAGTAAAATATAATAATAATACTAATATATTTATATATTAATTAGACCAGTTTTTCTTCACATTATTATATATATTTACATATACATATAATACATATATACTACATATAGCCTCTGTGTGTGTATATACTTACACATGCATATATGTATATAGTATATACACATATGTACACACATATACACACACATGCACACACTCTCTCTCTCTCTCTCTCTCACACACACACACACACACACACACACACACACACATACACACACACACACTTACACATCATTATTCACACTCACACCCATGCAATTTAGAACAAACTTGATGAATGTCTTTGGAGTGTGGGAGGAAACCAGAGTCCCTGGAGGAAACCAGCCTACACAAAGCCTGGGACTCACTTGCTGTGTGGTAGACCTGCTAATCTCTATGCCACCATGCAGCCCTGGTAGTCCATTGTGACCTAGTTAAAAGAAAGTCAAAAGAAATGAATGTCATTCACATCCATATTATAAAGTTTCCCTGTTCTTGGCTATTTATTTTTATTTTACTTTATTAATTTTATTTGTCAATTGTTCATATGCCTAATGAGTATAAAAAAATAAAAAAAAACATATATTTCTTGTGCAGCCCAAAATCTCTCTTTACAGCAGTTATAAAGAAATGTATGACGTACGGAATTATACTCATTTGTGCAGTGCAGTGAGCCACGTCAGTCACCTCAACAGAAAACTCTGCTTTTGACCTCATTATCGTCCATATAACGTCTTCAAGCTGTGTGTGATATACACACATTAAAATTTGCCATGACAGCAGAGTGTTTATCTGTAGTCACATGATGATGTGGGTTTTTTTGTGTCAGCTGAAGATTTTCTGTCTCTCCCACACTTTAGTTCATAATGTACAGATCATATACAGTAGCTGGAAGGTGGATAAAACACTTGATCAGGAAGGTGAAAAGTACTGTTTTTTTCCTTTTATTAGCATTGCAACTTTCTGAAAAAGGTTCACTCTGAAGTGAACCAAAACCAAATCTGAAGTGAACCAAAACTCCACTCCACTGGAGGTGATTAGTTATTGATTTGGTGTCAGTGCATCAGATGTGCTCGTCAGTGCTTACTAAGATGAAGGAAGATTGTATAGTAAGGGCTTTCATTAAGATCTGACATGTATAAATAAATAAATAAATAAATAAACTCCTTATCAGTGGCTTTCACATATTGTATTATCATAAAATGAGTGCCACCTTTCAGTGGCACATATAGTGCACCTTCAAAGTTATTGGAACTATTTAGGATTAGTGGAAACTTTTGGAAAATTCTCCTTTATTCAAAGGAAAAAAAATACCTCATCAACAAATTATTTTTCCTACAATCACACGTACCATGATTATTGTCAACTCTGGAAATTAAATTAAACTGAATAAGTGAAACATACTGTATTTCGCATGTTTTGAGTTGATTGGAGTGTGTAGGAACTCTTAGGCTATATTTCATGACTTCTTTATTAACTGGGACAAATACAAGGACATAGAGATACAGTTCCCTTACTCATCCATCAACATGCAAAAGATAAGAGAACACTCTCTTTCTCATTTTGTCATCACTCATTTGCCAAACCACTTAATCTTGGGGAGGTTGGAACCAGTCTCAACCGACAGGGCGAAGGTGGAGTACACCCTGAATAGCTCGCCAGGCCATCGCAAGGCAACACACACAATCATTCACACTCACATCCACACCAAGTGGCAATTTGAAACAGCTAATTAGCCTACTGTGCATGTCTTTGGACTGTGGGAAGAAACTAGGGTACCCAGAGGAAACCCAAAAGTGCAAACTCTGCACAGAAATAACCAAGCGCTATGGTTTAGGCCCCTTTTACACTGCCTCTCTGCTAAACCCACTTAATGCATCCAGGACACTAAGGCCCCCCGATCAGCTTCTTTTTTCCATCCCATGGTTACAGCAGAAAACAAAGTGTGACTGAGCATTTCGAATTCCTCTTCAATTTTAATCTTTAAATCCAGACCAGAACCCAGCTCTTTGAATTAGCATTTTTAGCTAACACAAACAACAATTTGTGTGTTTGAGCTGGATATTGGTTTTATGCCTTTTATCCTCCTGTATTATCATATTGATTTTATCATATAATGTTCTTACAGCGTTGGATATTTTATTATATTAGTTTTATGACTTTTATTTTATCTGTCTGTTTTAATAGTATGTGAAAGAATAACATTTATAACAAATACTATTTTTATGTATTTTATGAGCTATATTGACTTGATTCTTTTATTGATATATGATACTTTTATGATGTATGCATAACTGTTTGGTCAGTAAGGAGTGTTGCTAAAGTGCTAAATTGTAAAAAATGTTATCAAGCCTCCAAAACCACCTTAAAATGCCACCTCTATCCCAGCTAATATTTTTTTTTATTCATACATTGTTGCTAAGCAGCTTAATATAGTAAAACAAAAATTGGTAAAGAACTTAAACATTTCTTCATAAATTCTATTTTTAAAAAGTTATTTTAAAAGTTTGCCAAAAGATAGTATCTGTATGTTTATTTATTTATTTATTTAGTAATAATAATAATAATAATAATTATTATTATTATTATTTTGCAAGTGTTGTATGCTGCAGGTCAGATAAAATAATAATAATAATAATAATAATAATAATAATAAATTGTTTAATAATTATAAATACATAAAAAATATGTATTTATTTTCATTATTGATGTGCGCTATAGCAGTGACCTGTTTATATGTACCAACAATACAGTGATTGACCAATCAAAATCAAGCATTTAAATTAGCTTTGTAATAAATGCACAAGCAATAAAAAACATTTAATAAACATTTACGTACATTAGAACAATTAAAAACAATAAAGATGGATGGATGGATAGATAGATAGATAGATAGATAGATAGATAGATAGATAGATAGCCCTCATAATATCAACAGAAATGTTCTATGTATATTTAAATTCAACTAAAACACAAGACAAATGTGTTTTAGCCATAGCAAATAATAACAAATCATTTGGTTGTAGCTATTAAATATGAATTAGACCATTGACATGTAATTAGGTATGTAACATCTTATAATTAATACAATCAATCAAATGTGTAAAACTAATTAAAGAGCAGCAGTTAATTTATGACCGTCATAGAGACGAGGAATTAGACAATAAAAATGCTGAAGATCTCACACCTCACTGAAAACCCTCAAGGGCTTGTTTACAGCAACTGTGCATATTTGTTATGCTGGTTATGTGAGCCAATCAGTAATTTCTACAGGATGCCTTAGCTCATAACACTTGACAATCATTGTGTACTGTTGTGAAAGATGATCATAGACCATGTGTTAGGCTGTAATGTACTGTAATTGGCACTTGTCTGGCTGCAATCCCAAGTAAAGGGACTGGAAAGACAGAAAATGCACCTAAGATAGCTAGTAATCTCTACTTCTAGGTATATGTGATACCCCTAAATCACAAAACGTTGGGACAGTATGGAGAATTCTAATTAAATAGAATGCAGTGAATTTGAAGCTGACATTGATTTGTATTTCATTGCAGACTTTATGAACTCAGGATATTTCATATTTTGTCTTCACTGTATTTATTATACATCCATTCCTGTGATGCAGGCCTGCAACTCATCCCCCTAAGAAAAAAAATGGGATCTGACAATTTATGGCTAGAAATGAGTTGAAACACTCGAATAAGAATTTTTTTTTTTTTTAAAGTGGTCATCAAGTGATAATAAGGAAAAGTCTAACCCTTAAGGAACCGCCCCCCTTTTTTTTTTTTAATTTGACAGCATTGTTCACCAAAGAAAGAAATTAAGAGATTTGGAGTTTCACCTTTTGCAGTGTTTAATATAAGTAATAATTCTGGAGGAATATTAATGTGTAGGGCACAAACCTATGCTGAACACCCTTGATCTTTGTTCCCTCAAACAGCATTGCATCGGAAACTAGTGTTCATCTATAGCTGATATGACCACTAGATGACTTTGGCAAAGCTTTCTCACGATCTACAATACTAAGTTACATCCACAAACTTTACTGCAAAAATTAACCGTGAGCAGAAGTGCTTTTGGCTTCTATGAGCTCAGAGGCATCTAGGATGAAGCATTAAATGGGAATGTGTGTTGTGGTCAGATTAATCAAAATTCTTCTTCTTTTTTTTACAAGAAGAAGAAAAAAAAGAAGAAATACAGTAGATCTAATATGCTGCAAATCAACCAAAGATGCAGACTGTTATCTACAACATGACCAAAAGCCAGGGTTTGTCATTGTATGGGATTTTGTCAGTGCCCTTGGTAGAGATAACTGCCACTTGTTTGATAACTGTCACTAGTAATGCTTTTGCATTATTGCAGAAAAGCACATTGAGGGCAGGGTACACCCTGAACAGCTTGCCAGGTCATTGCAGGGTTAACATTACAACTTTTCACACTCACACCATGGGGCAATTTGGAACAGCCAGTTAGCCTACTGTGCGTATTTTTGGACTGTGGGAGGAAACCGGAGTACCCAGAGGAAACCCACACAAGCCCTGGGAGAACATGCAAATTCCACACAACCCACGGAATCGAACCTGGGCCTTCTTGCTGTGAGGCGGTATGCTAACCACTGAGCCTCTGTGTCTCCCCTATTACTATTATTATGATGATGATGATGATAATGATGATAATGATGATGATGATGATGATGATGATTATTAATATTATTATGATTAAACACAAGGATAAAGAGATCTTTATTGTCAACAGTCACTCTGTCAACACAGAGTGCTCAGTTTGTTTAAAACTCCTGAAGTCTATTATCATCTCCCTTGTTTTGGATGTGTTAAGGTCCATGTTGTTGTGGTCGCACCATCGCCACAGATGCCGGACCTCCTTCATGTAGGCTGACTCATCGTTATCTGTTATCAGACCTATGACGGTGGTGTCGTCAGCTAATTTGACGATGGTGTTGCTGGTGTGAATGGGGGAACTTCTTAGTGCAGTAATTTATGTAGGAGAGCACAGCTGATGTGTGACCCTCCAGGTCTCTCTTCTCAAATATTCCCCAGTCTGTAGCATCAAAACTATCCTGTCAAGATGCGGTGGCTTCCTAGTCCACACCTGAACTGTTTTAACTACTGGTCTTGGGCTACAGATTTTTGGTTTATAAGCATGAATCAGGGACAAAGAGAGATGATCTGAGAGTCCGAGATGTGTCTGATGTGTGGTTTTAGTAAGATGGAGCTACGTCACACACAGTTCGACGAGCATTGAAAGTGCTGAGGGAAATGTTGCTTAATCACATGATTTTGCTGCACAGTGATGTTAAGTGGCCGGCCTGTTCTCCTAACCTTGCCTCTTGTGGGCTACCTTACTTCACAAAAATCATGAATGTATACTTATCAATCCCAAACTCCTGAAGCTCTAAGGGTTGCTATTCAGTAGGAGATCGCCGCTGTTCCACGCTGACCCATTGAGCCATGGCAGCCTACAGAAATCACTTCCAAGTGTGTAAAGACAGTAACAGCTACCATTTGGAGGATCATCTTTAAAACATGATGATTAAAACTGTATTTGATGAAGTTTCATGTGTGCTAATAATAATTTGATTATCTTTATTTTCATTTACCTTTTAAAAGCAGGAGGTTTTATTGAGTCTCCCTCTATAAATGTCACTTAAAGTGGCCCCAAACTTGTACACCATTTTATCCAAGCATCTTACAAAGCAGGATTGTGTCTAGGTATTAGAAATTTGAACACTACAATCCCTTACATCAGTGGGTTTCCATGCTTTTTTGTACTTTCACTAGTCTGTTATACAATCTGTTCACCTTTACACTGTTCGAGCATAATTAGTTTGTCTATTTTTACCATGTTGCTTGTGTGTTTCATGTTTGTAAGTCCAAGGCCTAGTTCAATTTGTTCATAAGCCGTATTTCCCAAGTGCTTTGTTTTCCTGTTTCTGCTTTTGGCTCTGGCTTGTACTTTTGTTTATGAATATGGATTATCCTCATTTATTGCCTCCTGCTTTGGAGTTTACATTTAACTGCTTTATTCATTCTTTGATGGACTTTGACTATGATTAATGGATTTCTCTTATGAAATATCATACCAACTTGTGTCCTACCAGATATAACCCTTATGTTACACTCTACAAGCCTTATTTGACCTGAATCTTTCCTGCTATGAAACAATCAAGGAACAATTTTGGCTTACACAAGCTTGTTAACTGCTTATTGGCCTTTTTTATGAGGTTTTCATTTTGATGTATGTATGTAGCAACTGACCAGCAAGAAGATCCTGCGTTCAATTCCTTGGCTCAGGTGTGGAGTCTGTGTGTTTTCCCTGTGCTTCCATGGTTTCCTCCAGGTATTTTGGTTTCCCCCCACAGTCCAAAGACATGCTACTTAATCTAACTGGCTGGTCCAAATTGCCCCTAAGCGTGAGTGTGAATGGTTGTGTGTGTGTTGGCACTGTGATGGCTAGGCGAGCTGTTCAGGGCCTACGCCGCCTTCATCCAGTATTGGCTCCCTAGTAGTACCAAATATGTGCAAATATATGAGTGAATATATAGCAACTGAAAAATATACAACACAGGAATTTAATCCCTGAGCACATTTGTTCTGACCAATGGGAGACACTACTCATGTAAATACTCATGGTTAAAATATTTGATGGCGGGACACAATCTGGATGCAAAATTCATGAAATAGTGTTAATGAATATTAGTAATATTAGTAATAAAAGTTGCACTTGGGCGCTTTATTATTATTATTATTATTATTATTATTATTATTATTATTATTATTATTATTATTACTATTATCATTATTATTATTATTATTATTATTATTATTATTATTATTATTATTATTACTATTATTATTATTATTATTATGATCATCATTGTTAATATTATTATTATTATTATTATTATTATTATTATTATTATTATTATTATTATTATTATTATGAGAAGCCTGGAATATGGGGTGTGAACACTTAGTGCAATAATTCTTTGACATTTCTGTGTGCCTTGATAAGAAAAAAAAATGCAGCAGTTTATAAATATGTTTATAATATGTTTCAATACATAAATATTTCATCAGTATTCTAGATTTTATATATGTCCACCACATTCCGCTCATTCATCAGCAAGTAAACATTTTAGGAAAGAAAAGATTTTACAGCTCGTATCCTAGTGAGAGACATGACACCTTCCTGATGTGAATGTATAATAAAGATTGATTTAGATTTAGATTTATTGTCGAATCACAGTTTACACAGGGATGAAAAGTATAAAATGCAATTGCAGAGCTCCTAAAACAAAGCAATCAATGGTAATAAAATGAAATGAGGATAAAACAAGAGCAGAATAAATACCCATAACAGCTACTTTAGTAGGAACACCTGTTCACGCTACTTATTCAGCGCATTGAGGAGCACTTCAACCCGCACAACATGTGGAGAAATCATGCGCTGACCAGCTGGCAGGAGTTTTCCTGGACATCTTAAACCTGTCCCTGCAGCTTGCTAAGGTCCCTGTCTGCATAACACCACTGTGGTGGGTATCATATCGGATAACGATGAGACCCACTACAGAGAAAAGGTCCAGCACCTGATAAACTGGTGCTCAACCAACAATATCATTCTGAACACCAGCAAGACCAAGGAGGTCATAGGACCAGGAAGACAGGCCATGCTCCTCTTTGCATTCATGGGGAGGCGGTGGAGTGTGAGGACAGTATTAAGTTCCTGGGGGTCCACATTTCTTCTGACCTGTCCTGGTCTGTCAAAACCTCACACCTGCTGAAGAAGGCCCAACAATGGAAGTTAAAACTTACTGGACTCTCCTCTAAGCTGCTCAAGAACTTCTACAGTGCTACAATAGAAAGTATTCTCTGTCTTGGTGCAACCGTGTGGTACGACAGCTGCACTGCAAAACTGCTGTGGTGAAAACTGCTCAGGAAATTGTGGGCTGCCATCTACCAGATCTGGATAGAATATATGCTGTCTGGGTCCAGAAGCGGATTCCACCCAGCTTGGAAATGGACTGTTTGTACCACTTCCTTCAGGATAGCGGTACAGAAACTTTAAGACCAGCACAACCAGACTCAAAAACAGCTTCTTCCCCAGAGCTGTGAAAGCCATCACCCATCCACCCCCCACTCCCTCACAGCCACACTCACACATGCAACCTTCTTCAACTGCCAAATACTCACTCGCTCACACACACTCTCTCCCACTCTGGTGACTCTCACACAGACATTAGTGCTTTGTAAAAGGACATTGAATCCAAAAACTCTGTGACTGTCTTGCACTGTCACACTTTACTTCATTTACATTTACATTTACTCAAGGCTATGAGTTAAGGGTGCCTATTTACTAGTGAATAGCCTATGTATTTTATATTTATAATCAGTTTATTTTGGCTGAATACAAAGGGGGTGGCATGATAGAATGGTGTTCAGCACATCCACCTCACAGCAAGAAGGTCCTGGGTTCCAGTCCTTGGCCCGGGCGTTTCTGTGTGGAGTTTGCATGCTCTCACTAAGCTTGTGTGGGTTTTTTTCTGGGTACTCTGGGTTTCCTCCCACAGTCTAAAAACATGCACATTAGGCTAATTGGCTGCTTCAACTTATCTGGTGTTTAAGTGTGAACAATCGTGTTTGCACATTGTCGGCTGAGATAGGCTGCAGCCTCCCCATAACCCTAGCAGCATTAAGCAGTTCACCAAAGGTTTCCTAGTGAAACCACCCCAGCTCACAGGCTAAGTATCGATTATTTACCTGTTTAACATCTCGTTTTTGTTCTGTGTCTGTTTACATTAACAATAACAAGATCGCTTGACGCAAGGAACAATCATGAACATACACGAAGAAATGGAAATGTCTGAGATGAAGTGTTCAAAAATATATAAGCAATCATATGATTAAATGAGAAATGAAAAAGATGATGATGTTTACTCATATCATCACTCCCGTTGCAGGGGTCATTAACACTTGTGTACAGGAATAAGCAAATGGTTAAAACATCATGGCTGATTTCATTTCATTTCCAAGATATAACAGTGTATTTAATGTTTAATTAAAATGCCTGATAAGTGAATGGGCTCCTTTAATAGGCATTCAAGTACAGACAGACTCCAGTAGGGAAACTAACTCTAGAAAGATGTTTAAACTTTAATGTTGCATTTCCTGAACACAACACATTTCAACTCAATATAAAACAAGTGCATTTTCAATATATATATATATATAAACTTGTTGGGATGAAATTGTAGTACTGTTATTTTTTCCCACATACAATAGATATATATATATATATATATA
>JAOUQZ010044559.1:0-28420 GCA_028564935.1 Neosilurus hyrtlii | reverse complement strand
TGTGTGTGTGTGTGTGTGTGTGTGTGTGTGTGTGTGTGTGTGTGTGTGTGTGTGTGTGTGTGTGTGAGTGTGTGTGATTTTTCTTTTCCAATTAAAACTTTGATTCCCTTCACACTTGTTCTTACTCATCTGTACTAAAGAAGATTCTAGAATCCAAAACCTGACTACGTTCATTTTTGTCCTGAATAATCAGACATTTTAAACCCTAACTCATCCAGGAAGTGTGTTAACCAGAAACCAGTCAGCAATTCAGAAGGGAAGCAAGCCTTCAACCCTCCAAGCAACCAGAGAACCTAACGAGCCAAAAAGTTTTGTCACTCATTTGACACCAACAGGATGCTATTACACAGCAGTTTGAACTCATGCGAGGGCAAAAAAAGAAAAATGCTTCGTAAGAATACTCCCATTGGAGGATTGTGAAAGTGCTGACCTAGAGTATGTCCTCATCAGTCTAGTATCGTTGGTGATGTCAAGGGGGATATTTTAAACTCATGCATTTCTTTATCCAATGAAAGCCAGGCCATAAGGGCAGGTGTGGACAGAGCTCAAAATTTATCTAAATCAAATCCTCATTCAAACTCTATACATTATATTCCATTGAAATATCATTACACCTAGTGCAAAAAGTGGGAAAAAAAATATCATGTTTGAGGTTAGCTTAATACTAAGCTAATTTGTAAACAGTGAACAATACTGAGGCTACATGGGAAAATCTTACCAGTAGCAGAAACCACCGGAAATAGTCGAGGGAGTCACGGAAACTGCTGGAGGGGGTCCTGAAGTAGTACCAGCTCTAACATGGTGACACCACATCCCCCAGGCCAAATGGGACAGAAATTGCAGAGGGTTTTCTCGGTGCAAGTGCAGCAGTGGGGCTCAGTGGGTAAGGATCCGGGTTACTGATCAGAAGGTCAGGTCAAGCCCTAGCACCACCAAGCTGCCACTGTTGGGCCCTTGGGCGTGGCCTAAGACTCCACAACTGCTCGGTTGTATGAATTTATGGTTCGTGGCAGATCATGCTATTACTATGTGCCCAGTAATTCATCACAATTCAGAGTGTATTCCTGCTTCATGTTCCTGGAATCCATCCATCCATCCATCCATCCATCCATGAAAGATAAGTGTGCACTGCCCACTGCTGGAAGAGAGAGTGCACATGCACAAAATGGCTCATAATTTCTTCTCAGACCTTTAGTGAATAAGTCAATAAACAAAACCCAGCCACCACATCAGACTCACACACTCATTTGTCACTTCACCACTTTATCCTACTATTAGGGACGCGGGGCTCAGCCGACACTGGACGAAAGTGGGGTACACCCTGAACAGCTCGCCAGACCTTCACTGGGCAACACACACAACCATTCTGACACCCATTCACACCTGGGGGCAATTTGAAACCAGCCATTTAACCTAATGTGCATGTCTTTGGACTGTGGGAGGAAACTGGAGTACTCCAAGGATAGCTGGCAAACCTTATACAGTATACAGGTCAGCAGTATTAATGAACAATTATAGAAAGAGGTTGTATACATAAACAGACACTAGATGGAGCTCTTTTAGTGAAATGAATTAACAGCAGTCTCAGTTCTTGCTACAGTCCTACAAACTATTTCTCACTTTCTGTGCTACTCTCATAATAGTAGATCTGTGTTTGCTGGACACTGGGATTAGAACAAATCCAAAAAGTCTCTAATTCCTGACTACAGCTTACACCACCCTTGTCTAAGTAGATGATAAAGAGGCATCACAATTAATTATAATATTAAAGTATCATTTAAAACTGTACAGTGGCGCAGCGGTTCGCACGTCCGCTTCAAAGCAAGAAGGTCCCGGGTTCGATTCTCGGGCTGTGTGGAGTTTGCATGTTCTCCCCGTCCTTGTGTGGGTTTCCTCTGGGTACTCCGGTTTCCTCCCAAATTCCAAAGACACACACATTAGGCCAATTGGCTGTTCCAGAAAATTGCCTCTAGGTGTGAGAGTAAGAATGGTTGTATGTGTTGGCCCTGTGATGGCCTGTGCCCTGCCCTCTCCCAGAGTCAGCTGAGATGGGCACCAGCCTCCCAGTGACCCTAATGAATGAATTGATTAATTATAAAAAGGTTTGGGCCCCAGGTCAGTTGAGGACCACCAAGGATCGACAAATCCTGGATGTCCCAGACCATTTCAGAAGTTGTAATGCAGTTTCTGGAGCCACACACTTGCACACTGGGGGCACTCGCTCTCGGTCATCTATCACCTACTATAAATGCCTCAAATGTCTTAAAGCTACCTCAGACCATCCAATGCTATAGAATCCACATATACAGGAGGATGAAAAGACCTCCTGGACCCCAGCATACTCTAGAATCGCCACTGACTGGGATCATATATCTTGGAGTCATTGCTGCACATGGTGACCCTCGCCCATCCCGGCTGGAAGCTGTCATGTGATCAGCAAGTGATACCTGATGGGTAGAAATCGGCCTAAATTATGGAGAAAATTCAAGTGGTGAGGGGTCAGCATTGAACTGTATTCAGACGGGAATGGTGATTGGTTGGTTTGCACGTGTTTTGAAATGGAGACACGGAGCCGCCATATTGGAAACAGGAACATGGTGGTTAGAATGTTAGTGAATGATGGGAGATGAAATCTACGAAGGGAAAAGAGTGTTGCAATGTAAACTGCAATAATTACCAGAACGTAGAACCCAGAAGAGCTGGAATAACGTTCCACAACTGAGTTTTAACCAATTAATAGCCAGATATAGACCAGACCCAGGCTGATTTCTAGGAATAACTGTTATAGTCTGTCAGACTGTCTAGACTCGATCTATTGTAGATGTAGATCTAAAGTATAATTCAGATCTAGATTCTAGAAAGACTTATATTCTTATGTTTCAATTAGAAATGTAGTAGTACAATTTTTATACAGTGTTCTGTTAATGGATGTGTTTATTATGTTCTGGAATACAATTTTCAACCTCAAGTGCACAAAAACACAGTAACAGCATTTGTGTGGTAAAAAAAAAAATGAAAACCTGCATTTTCTCTGAAATATGCATGAAGTCTTTATAAGACATTTCTCAAGTTCCATCATTTTCTCTGTATATACTAACGTGTTTGCACATATTGTAAAGGAATTTAATGATTATTAATTAATATTAAGAAATAATGCAAAATCCATGCAACATTGGAAAAAAATGTATTCGACTGTAAAATGGGATCATCAACAGGTCATTTTACCTATTTTTAGCATTTGTGAAAATTGATAAAATAACATGAGGTTAATATAAATTGTTCATATGATTCAAAGAAGCTTCGGGGGAAAGTTAGTAAGTGCTAATTTCCACTTTAAGTTAGTGACGCACACGTACACATGTATGATACGTCTCTTGCGTCAAACTGATCAAATTAACAGTAACACACCAAACGTAGTAACGTCACAATTAAAGAATAATAAAACCCCCAGGTTCAGGTTCACATGAATGAATTTATAAAATGTTCAAGTGAAATATGGTTGTTGTGTATTGAGGACAGGTGTGGTATTTTACCTGATGTATGATGTAGTCAAAAGGTTTTTACTGTACCAGTGTATTAAAAGAAGTGTGACAAAAAGGTACTTTAATAACTATAGAGGAAAACGCTGCCTTAAACTATCTTTACTTTTCTGTATGACTACTTAAGCTTATATTGTACTTTAATTACAATAATATTATTATTTTTTAATTTTATAGCTATTTTAGCAATGTGTCTTACAATGTTTTTACAGTTTATGTTGTAAAATTCACAGCACACCCACTTTGGGTCAATTTATGTGAAGTAAATAAACGTGTAAATCTGGGAATGTAGTAACACAAAGTGTTTGTTATTGCTGGTATTGAGACTATAAAACACTGGTTCGTTTTTTTCAGATGCCCCGTTTAGAAATGTTAAAGTACAAATTTAATTACTGATACACACATGAGATGTTAATGCAAGTGTGACGCATTTTATTCTTTGTTAAAATGTAAAGAAATCGCACACACATTCATAAATGCATTTCTCTTAGACAGGTGATAATATCTGTGATGTCTTGAGACTTGTATAAAATGAGATTTTTTTGCAGCACGCCTAGCCTGTAAATGCAGCTATGCAGGTTTGTTTAAATTAGAAACCTGCTCGGCTGTTCTACGTCCTCCTGGTTCCAATATGGTGGCGTGAAATCACAAGTTTTTCATCTGATTTTTCCAGTCTAAATACAGTTCAATGTGGGTAGGTATGTGTAGTGCAAGCAGTTGCAAATAAAGTGTCAACATGGCAACCTGCAGATTGCTTTATGGTACTTATTGACACTCCAGGCTTTAAAATGTATAAGGTTAACAGGAGTAGGAGAAGAATCAGTAACAGTTGAAGAATATTAAAATGGGTTTCTACTGGGTGCTCCGGTTTCCTCCCACAGTCCAAAGATATGTACGTAAGGCTATTTGGCTATTCCACATTGCACCTAGGTCTGAATATGAGAGTGAATTCATGTCTGTCCTTGAACCACTTCATAAAGTCTTCTCCAGCACATCCCAAACACCTTCACTGGGGCCATGGTTAAGGTCAGCACTCCGTCTGGATTTCTGTCAAACCCCTTTGTGACACTGGTTGTTCTTGCAAGCTTGATACAAGCAAAACAGATGGTATAATGCACTATCTTGTATGACTCACGGGCCTGTTATGCCACATTTTTATCTATCTACAGGTGAAACTTCATATGAGATATAATTCCTGTTTATTCTCACTTGAGCTGTTTAAAAACTCTGGGTAAGAAAGCTCAATAAACTTCCAAAGGCATGGTGGATATCGCTGAATAGTCTATCAACTCATATCCACCCATATTCTGAGGAGAATAATTGATTTAGTATATACTACATGTGAACATAAGGGGGAAAAAAACAGTATTTTAGGTTATATTTTTAACTGATTCAATCATTATCCCAAGTTTGCCGGGTGGATAATAAGCAATTATTGAATGAGGCGAAGTATGATATGCAGAATTGTTCGGGCAAGAGGTTGTTTAACTGCCGAGGCCCAAACTGGATAGTTACGTTACTAGGCTGTGTGTGCAAGTCATTCAATAATCAATCAACTTATCCGATGGCAACGGTGCAATAATTCAGTTATCCCATGGCAAAAATGCAATACCAAGAATTATTCAATAGCTTTCCACCAATGAGAAATGAGAAAATACTTTCCATGGATAATCGTGTCTGTTATCCCAAAATAGCAAAGCAATCAGATTGCACCATTTCCATGTAGTATACGCTAAATCGATTTAAACCTTGATTAGTCCAAGGATACTCATCCATCATCTCGGTCTCAGGCATTGTTGCCTTTATAGTAAAATTTCAGCAGGCTTTATTTTGATTGGGATTAATTATTAAATTATTTATAATTGAAATTCATGATATTTATTGGGTTTGTAGATTTTCTGTCTTTATAGGTTTGGCGTAAACTTGAGGTAAATGTTTAAATGTTAGCATTTTTGGTCATATAAATGAGAAACCAAAGAAAGTATTAATATAGTTAATTATTCAGATTTATTCATTATTTCAATCAAATTAGCATTGGTTTACACATTCAGTGTAGGAAAATCACATCACAGTTTTTTAACATATTTAACATATTTAACATACATACATGTAATGATTATTACTTTGAATCACCTGACATAAATTGTCACTAAATCTAAATAAAAATTTCAAAACACCAACAAGTCATTGATTATTTTTTAAGTAAAGACAATTAAATCTCTCAAAAGTGTCCAGAAAATCCTTCTGCTGCAGCTCTTCATACCTTCTTAATGCTCGTTACTATTCCTGTTATGTTGTACTCTGAGAGTAATGATAAATACTACATTTCAATAAAAAGAAAGAAAGAAATAAAAACAGAAGTTAGCATTTAGGACAAGCATCTTAGCCAAGTTTTATTCATGTTATGTTCCAGTTATATTTAACATTACTTTTTCAAATAGTATTGGAATATATTATTATTATTATTGTTGTTGTTGTTATTCTTTTGTTATTGTTTTTTATTGTTATTTTAATAAAAATAATTAAAAAAACAATAAATATTATTGTTGTTGTTATTGCTGTTATTTATTATAATAATAATAATAATAATAATAATAATAATGGAGTTGTTATAATGTAATTATTATTATTAGTAATAGTAGTAGTATTATAATCTTTATTAATATTATTATTATTCTTGTTGTTGTTGTTTTTATTATTAATATTATAACAAGATCTTTGTATTTGTGTGGGTTTCCTCCAGGTACACTGGTTTCCTTCCAACATTCCAAGTACATGCACCTTAGGTTAACTGGCGATAGGAGTGAATGTGGGTGTGTATGATTGCTTGTGTCTGTCATATCCCTGTAACAGACTGGTGACGTGTTCAGAGTGTAACCCCGCCTATCACCCGAAATCAATTAGGACTGGTTCCAGCTTCCCCATGACCCTGACAGATAAGTGGTATAGATTGTGGATCTAAATTGATAAGGGTGGCTAATCACTAACTATGTAAAATACATTCTGAAAAGCGATCTGATAGGCCGATAAGTGTCATGTCTTGATAAGTAATCAAGTTAAAGTCAAAAATCCACTTAAAGATTAACACTTGTGTAATTTACCAAATGACATCACACCCCCCAAAAGGTAAGGTTCTAGCACTGGCCTGGAAGCTTTATAACCTCTAAAAAAATAAACTAAGGTAAAATAAAGATCTAATCACAAACAGGCCCTTTGGATTTCAGACTCAGACTGATAGAACATTAGAAATAATTTAACAGCTTCAGACCTGCCACAAGATGACGTTGGCCCGATGTAGATCCAGCTCCGTACCAGATATGGCCAAAACTCGCAGCCCTGCATGCACCGGGTACTCTACAGGAAACACGGATCAATTTAATCACTGTTTATCAGAGGCTGGGTAGTAATGCAACTTCTGTAAACTTCAAAACATATTAACTAATATCTGTGTTTATCTGCTCAACAATGTGCTATTAGTAAGGCTTTACAGAATAACTTGCTAATTATAACAAGCATTTTAATCTGTATTGATTATTTTGGCAAAGGTTTGCGCTTTCCGAGGGTTTCTAGTTAGTTTTATTCAATTTTAAAGCAGGTAAAGTGTTAGTGCATGTAATGTGATAGTAAATATATATTTTGATTGCACTGTTTAATCCTACTAAAGTACACACGCAAATTATTATATTAAATGTAACAAGTTAATAAAATGGTTTCCAACATACGTGATGATGTGCTGTGATTTGTCGAGTCTGCAGGGTTAGGCAATATCAAATTCATGTCAGCTGTGAGGGAAGCATTTTAAAAACAGGCACAAAAAAAAAAATCATTAAAATGTCATAAAAAGGCATGAACTTCATTACATCATCAATGAAAAATCTACAGTATTTTTGGATTAAACTGAAAACATGAAATATATGAATTTACAAGGTTACTTATTGCACTGTTTTCTGTTCAGATACAGCGCTAGAAATCAAGTTGTACATGAGCCGTGTACAGCGTTATTGCATAAGATAAATGTTTTATTATATCCACATGCCCTGGACTGTAGTATTGCTATTTTTTAATTCAAATATTTATAGTACAAGATAATTTCCACTTTCCAAATAAGCCTCATCAACTAAATAAACCAACAACCTGACAGCAACCACCAAAAACATGTAAAAAATAAAAACAATTCTGAAGGGAATGCAATACGCTTCCATGGAAAAAAAAAAAAAAAAAAAAAAAAAAAAAATATATATATATATATATATATATATATAGTATTAAAACAAATGACATGACATTACATATCATAAATAAATGACATGACATATCATAAATTAATTTTAGGTCTACTTTTTACCTTCGCCAAGAAGTTTATGCTTCTGTCGGTGTTTGTTTTCTGTTTGCTTGTCTGTTTGTGGACAACTTTGTGAAAAAAGTTATAAATGGATTTTCCTGAAAATTTCAGGGGAGGTGGAGAATGAGTCAGGGAACAAAGGATTAGTTTTTGGTGAAGCACCAATAGGCTGTCCTTCCTTGGCAAAGGTTTGCGCTCTCTGAGTGTTTCTAGTTAGTATTATTTCATTTTAAAGCAGGTATGGTGCTAGTGCATGGATAGCAGCATTCTGTATAAATTACTAAAAATGTATATATTTTGATTGCACTCTTTAATCCTACTATAGTCCACACTTAAATATCAATATTTGTTCAATCAGGATTGAAAAATATTAAATGTAAAAAGTTAATAAGATGGTTTCCAACATACGTAATGACATATTGAGATTTGTCAAGTCTCCATCGTTGGGGTATATCGGATTGTAGTCACCTGTGAGGAAAGCATTTTAAAAACAGGCACAAAAAAAGGACAATTAAAATGTCATTAAAGGTCATGAACTTCATTACATCATCAATGAAAATATCTACAGTATTTAAAAAAAATCCAAGTATTTTTGGATTAAACTGTATGAATTTACACGGTTACTTATTCCACTGATTCTGTTCAGATACAGCACTAGTGTATACACAGGGCATTAACAGTTATTCCATGAAATCAAGTTGTACATGAGCTGTATGAGCCGTGTACGGTGTTATTGCATGAGTTACCTGTTTAATTATACCCACATCCCCTGGACTGTGAAAAATATAGTATTGCTATTTTTATATTAAAATATTAATTGTATAAGATAATTTCCACATTTGCAAGTTACATGCTTTATCAACTAAATAAACCAACAACCTGACAGCAATACCCAAAAACAACAGTTCTGTCCACTAAACATTATAAATTTTGTTGGAAATTAATCAACAATGCCCCATAAAGTGGATTATTGTGCCCCAGCAAGTGTTTTATGTCTCTTTCACCACAGAAAATTTCAACATGTTATAATTTTTGTACTTGAAGAAGAATGCACCTTGCTTGCTTCATAGTGCTACATTTAATGTTATAAAGCATCTCGTTAATACTCATTAAAAGCTCCTTCAGTAATCTTTCATTTTCCCTTAAAATGATAAAGAGATTAAATATTTCTTTAACATACTTGAGGTCATGTTGAACTTATATCTGTAGGATGCTGGTGGTGAAACAGAACAACAAATAGAGAACATTGTTATAAAAAAGATTAAAAAACATGCCCTGGACTGTGAAAAATATAGTATTGCTATTTTTTAATTAAAATATTTATAGTACAAGATAATTTCCACTTTCCAAATAAGTCTTAATTATGTCTCTTTCACCACAGAAAATTTCAACATGTTATAATTTTTGTACTCAAAGAAGAACGCACCTTGCTTGCTTCATAGTGCTACATTTAATGTTATAAAGCATCTCGTTAATACTCATTAAAAGCTCCTTCAGTAATTTTTAATTGTCTCTTAAAATGATAAAAAGATTAAATATTTCTTTAACATACATAAGTTCATGTTGAGGTTAAAGCTGTTGGATGCTGGTAGTGAAACTGGACAACAAATAGAGAACATTGTTATAAAAAAGATTAAAAAACAGATATGAAAATTCGCTTATTTAAAGAAAAACATATATATAAAGAAAGAAAGAAAAAAAATGTTTTAAGTTTCCTTTATGTAAAAATAAAAATAAAAAATTATAAACAATAAATAAACATAATATTTATTATAAAGTAAATTAAACACTTTGTTTACTGATTTTCCCTTCAAGTCATTGTTGATATCTGGCTTTTTTTTTTTTATACTTTTTAGGTTGCAGTTCTGTAGCCAGGATAACTTTCGGAGTCAGAGACGGGTGATCAGACTCATTTACTTTAGACGACAAATGAAACCAAAGCGCAGGAGACATGGTAACATGAACAATGAGACAAAAATGGGTACTGACAGGACAGCCATTTTATTTCGAGTCTGTTGTGTAGCGACAGCGGTGGCATAGTGGCGTAGTGGTTAGCACGTTCGCCTCACATCAAGAATTCGAGTATGTGTGGAGTTTGCATGAGCTTGTGCGGGATTCCTCCGGGTACCCCGGTTTCCTCTATGTGTGAATGATTGTGTGTTGGCCGTGTGAGATGTTCAGGGTGTACCACGCTTTCGCCCAGTGTTGGCTGGTATAGGCTCCAGCTTCCCTGCAACCCTAATAGGATTGAGCGGTCTGCTAAATGAGTGTGTGAAAGTAGCAACACCCTAAAATGGTCAAAAATTAAGGTTTTTCAGCTATAAACTAACAGAGTAAGATTATTTGGATCGTTGAACTTACCATTTAGTACATCTGTAAAATCCGTACCATTTAGTCCATCTGTAAAAAGAAACGCTCCACAAAGAAGGATTAAATGCAACATCTTTCCTGCTTTCTTGCTGCTAACGCCTGACAAAGGTCTGTGTGTGTGTGTGTATTAGAGCAGAGATGTCTAGGTGTGGTTGTGTTTAATTAGCCAGGTTTTTAAATACTATGTAACAAAGCATTCTTTTGGATGTCACCAAATGTCACCCTCAATAACAATCAACCCATGAAACAACAGTCACATCCAGTAGCAGCAGTTCCTGTAAATCAGCTCCATACACATAAACAAAGCCTATCTATATATATATATATATATATATATATATATATATATATATATATACTGTATACTTTGTCCTTACATTGGATTTTCATGGTGGTCGCCACTAACCACCATTACCCTTTCACATTGGTCCAATCCACATCTACGTCAGTTTATTGTAGTGTGTTTTGTTCACTAATATTTGTATATAGTGGTCATTAACAATCTAAACCTCCATCAAGATTTCTGTAAATCTCTCCATGATGATGTCTGTTGGGCTTCAATTCTTCATTTCCATAGTTCGTCACCTATGAGAATATAAGATGAGAAGGAGGTTCTCTTCATGAATTTTTTTTTTTTTTGCATGTGTTTTGAATAAGTTCTTGTAGGATCTCTCGACAGAGAGGACAGAGTCATGAGGAAAACGTTCACACAGGTCAGACGCAACATCAGCAGACATGAGGCTGTTGTTTGTGGTTGTTCTCCTGCTTTGCAGCATGGCTGTTTGTCAGGGAACAGAATACATCTTCATACCTGAAGAAATTATCTGGAATTCTGGTTACAGGTACTGCAGGAAAATGTTCATTGATCTGGCAACCATCATTACTAAGGAGGACCAGAGAGTGCTGGCAGTGGTCTGATGGAGAATTGCCTCATTTCTTTAACTGGGTCCCAGGCCATCTTGATAATTTAATAAGAATAAGAAAGTGTTATGGTAACTTCTAGTGGTTGGCATGATAAGTACTGTAATTATGTTTTCCATTTTTCTTTCTGCTCCTGAAGATTAGTTATGGTGAAGGGCAATAAGACATGGGACGAAGCTCTTGACTACTGCAGACATTTCTACACTGGTTTGGCCAGCGCGATCTCTCCTCAACAACTTGCCGTGGCTAAGGATCCAACAGTGAGAGTGTGGACCGGTGTGCACTTCCTGGATGGACGGTGGCTCACTGTGAGCGGGATATCGCTGGGGAGCCAGGTCTTGCTGCCCTCGTGCCCTGCACCACACTCCCGCTGTGGAGCTCTCAACACTGGCACAGATGTTTGGGAGAACAGAGACTGCAGTGAGAAGCAATATTTTTTCTGCTACAAGTTGTGAGTACCAGACATCCAGAAGAATCCATCAGGATTCTCTCCATCCAAATATTCCATCCATGTCAATCTCCAAGCTTCACGTCTCACAAAGGTTTTTCTCCTCTTTCTGTCCAAATGGATTTCTACCAGTAGAACCGTCTCCTTCAAGAACAACATGGATGCACTGAACTCCTTTCATCATTTCATCATTTCCATTAAACTTCATTCACTGAAGGAAATGAACTGAAGTCAGATATTTAGTTCTGTAGATGGAAATTATTTTATTTCTTTTTAAAAAGCTTTGAAATGAAGTGATGTTTAATCACTGATATCAGAGTCAAACACTGTTTCATTCGGTGTTCGTTTTTGTGTAAAATCTGCTTTGTGTACATTTGAATTTCTTTAACTTCTGTCAGTAAAAACTACATTTAAACTTTTGTTTTCTTGTGATTGTTGCTGAGTGTTCTTTCAATATATATATATAAAAAAAATTTGCAGATGCAAATGTTCTGAATCGCGACTTCATGGATGACTGACAGTAAAATAACACTCGCATCTCAAACCTCACGCAATTTTCTTTCAGTTCCTTTAGAATAAAACCAGAAATCTTTTTTAAATCCCATTTTAATGAATTCTTGTATCTGATTTTCTTAATAATGATGTTTATTTGTGGATATTTATAAAATCTCTGTCATATTTTTATGATGTCGCACCAATGAATTCTCAGAACCAGTGATGTCATTGTGTTCTCTGATAGGGGCGAATAAAACCTACCTTCATGAGATTTCAATCCCAATATAGTCACTTTCCTAATGTAAAATATACACAGTAGTATCTATAGCTGAGTGTACAGTGACACCAGAGCTGCATCTCAGAGTTCATAAATCAAAACTTTTCCTATTCAGCTTTATTGAGAAGAAAATTTTAAGGAATCCTATTACATGTGATTCCACTTTTCTCCTTCTCGTGCTTCCAGCTCGAAAATAAATTGCGCCTGCACCACCATTTGCATTTTCACTGGACACAAACTTAATTGTTCGATCCAACCCTGTGGGCGGGACCTTGATCGCAGATGTTCCTGCAGAGTGTACAGGAATTGTTTAGCTGATGTACTTAAAAACATTGTTGAAGTACCGTTTCATTTCATATAAAACTCATTTCATTCAGAGAATCAGAGAACTGACTACAATAGGTTTGATTTACTTAATGTTTCTTGACTCTGATGTTATATTCCTAATGCATTCACAGAACATGACAGCAGGTCTTGTTGTATTATGAGGGTTGGTAGGTGTAGGAGGTCGGGGATGACGCATCATGAGCTTTGGATACAAGAATTACAAAGAATTATATATTTTTTAAAAATCCAAATTAAAATGAAATTTATTAATTTAATATGTTTAATATTAATATATAATTAATATATTTTCCAAAAATTTTAAGGCTGAATTAAAAAAAATCAACAAACATCATTAATTCATTAATATATTTTTAATAAACAGATTATTTACATACATACCCTGGAGTTACATTTTTGTTTAATTTAGACTGAACTTAATTGTTAACTATGTAAAGTACAATCAAAAACGTGAAAAAAATTAGGGCTGTACATTAAAAATAAACATAAAATATGAGATGTAGTTCTGGCATCACTGTACACACAGCTATAGATATTACTGTATTTATTGTGTTTGTTTATTGTTGGAGTTCTCTGCTGGAAAGTGAGCATATAGGGATTTAGATCTCATGATTTCAGCAGTTTGGTACCTTTGAGGGTAGGTTTCAGCTGCCCCTCTCAGGGAACAAAATGACCTCGTTGGTTCTGAGAATTCAATGGTGTGACATCATAAAAATGTGACCTATACAAATTTTTTAAATATCCACAAATAAATATCATTAGTAATGAAATCAGATACAAGAATTCATTAAAATCAGATTTTAAAAGGATTTCCGGTACAAGGAATGGAGGAAAGTTTTTCGATGCGAGTGCTATTTTAGTGTCAGTCATCCATGAAGTCAAATTACAGAATATTTGCATCTGTTGAACTTTAGATTCTGAAAGAAAACCAACACTAAACAACGATACTACACTTTAAAATTAAACACTACTTAAAGTCCATTGATCCTAAAGTTACAGGCTAGCTAGCATTTTGCTAATAAATTGAAGTGATTGAAAAAAAAATACTTTAATTTAACTAACAGAAGATAAAGAAATAAAGGACGTCAAATATATATATATAAGGTAAAACATACACAGTAGTATCCATAGCTGAGTGTACAGTGAGGCCAGAGCTGCATCTCATAGTTCAAAAATCAAAACTTTTCCTATTCAGCTTTATTGAGAAGAAAAATGTACAGAATCCTATTGTCTGTGATTCCACTTTACTCCTTCTCGTGCTTCCAAATCGAAAATAAATTGTGCCTGCACTCACATTTGCATTTTCACTGGACACGAACCATAATTTGGTCGATCCAACCCTGTGGACACTTGACGGCAGGTGTCTTCATTCTTTCCAGAGTTTCCGGAATATGAAAAGTTTCTGAGTTTATGTATCATAAGAGATTTATCCGTAATGTTCCTTTACATTAAATGTGTCTTATACGTGACAATGTGTAATAATAGGAGATTATTTTATGATGTCAGTAAATTAATTTATAACAGAAATAAACTCATTAATAGTGTAGAATGATAGGACAACATAGCAACATAGCTCACAGACCTGCATGTTGGATCCTTTATTAAGAAAATTAGAAGGAAAGACATTAAAAAAAAAAAAAAGAAAATCACACAAAAAAATATCAATCCAGAATCCAACTCAATGAGAGAAATCACTTTTTTTTTGTTCGCTGCCTTCCACCTGCTATCACTTTACCTTTCAATTTGAATATTAAACAAACACAAAACAATCATTCAAAAAAGTGGCAATAATGCAAAAAGAAATAAAAAGTATGCAGGGTCGGGAAAATCTGAACATCCTTCTGACGCAGCTCTTCACAGCTTCTTAATGCTCTTTATTTCAAATGTTACGTCGTAGAAACGTTGGAGATATGACGCATACTACACTCAAAAAAAGAGAAAGAGAGAGAGAGAAATGGGATTAAATCAGTAGTTTATTTATTCATTATTCATTATTTATTCCCTGCAGGATACAGCTAATGTATCTCTGCTCCTCATCGGCGGAACCCTGTTTCCACCTTTATTATTATTATTGTACCAGTTTAGGAAGCAAAGCTACTTATATGGGTGATATTTTAACCTCACACAATTTATTATTTATATTAATATTTCAATAAAAATAATTAAATATGACTGCAAATTCTGTATGTTTTGAAAATTATGGTATTGAATTACTAACACTTATCTCAGCCTACACTTCAGTAACAAACGAGTACTAACTGTATGTTTCATTGTTACCAGGGTGGTACCTTTGAAGGTACTTATTATTTTAAGTGCGTGGGGTTGTGTGCATGGTAAATCAGAGTATAGCTGTAGAATTTAAGAATTTAAATTTTAGAGTATATTTTAACCTTAAACTGAGTTCTTTCTGATTTTGCAAATTCACCGAGAATAAAATTTCAAAGCTTCCTACCTGCTGCAAAATGATGTTGGCTGTAGCCAAATCCAGATTCACAGAAGATTTGACCAAAGCTCGTATCCCGGCACGCACGGGATACGCTGTAGGAAAACGTGGCTTTATTAGCTGCTTTGCTGGCAATGTGGAAGCTCATAATCATTGCAAGTTGTTAGTAGAATATTAAGATCAAGGATAAAATGATTTGACAAATGTACAATGCATGGGTTTCCTCCAGGTACACCGGTTTCCTCCCACAGTCCAAGGACGTGCAAGTGTTGCCCGTAGGTGTGAATGTGAATCGTGTGTGTGTTGCCCTATGATGGTCTGGCAAGCTGTTGAGGGTGTACCCCCGCCTTTGCCAAGTGTCGGCCAAGATGAGAATGAATTCTTTTGCATTTGCATTCTTAAATAAATATAAACCGTAGCTATTCATATGAATACATTTTAGTTATTCCTAGTCCTGGAGAACAAAAAAGAAAATGCTTACCTGAATGAGTTGTGGTTGAAGTAGTCATAGTTGTAGTGTTGGAGGTGGTGGGAAGGTCTGTAATTATACATAAATATATATATATATATATATATATATTTATAAAAAATACTTTTAGTAACAAGACACATTATTTATCAAATAAATACACTTCAGTTATGATTCATTTAATTTAAAGATAATTTCATTCTTAGATGGAAAATGACAGAAGATTTGTTTAAAAATCCAATAAATCCCTTTATTCATTAATTTTACAAACATTTATTTATTTTAGCAGACAAGATTCATTTAGCCTGCACTATTTGGGGTCTTTGTACAGTAGAATCTTGTTAATATTTGCTTCTTTTCAGTGCGTTTCCGCTTAATCTGCGCCCCCTCCTTGGATCCCAAATTTGTACATTTTTTTACATTTTGGTAATTTTTCAGTGAAATTGACCATAATAGAGGATGCCATGATGGGATTTTGCTGTGGCTTACTGATCCGAAGGTCAGCGGTTCAATCTCCACTATCACCACTGTTGGGCCCTTGAGCGAGGCCCTTAATCCTCAATTACTCAGCTGTATAAAAATGATAAATGACGCTCTAGATAAAAGCGTCTGTCAAATGCTCTAAATGTAAATGTAAATCCATGGCAGCGTTCCTGCCCACGTATTAGCTAAAATATCTAAAATATTAGCAAAAACGCTAAAACACATTCTCACAGAGGTGCACTGGACCCCCACATGCACATATCAACAAGACTCTACTGTATAATGTACCATCAAACTATTAATAGCTCTGAAAAATAAAAGACAAAATGGTTACCTATAAACGTTAGATGCAGTGCAGGAAAAGAAGTAGTGGTGGGGGTGGTGGTGGTGGTGGTGGGGGTGGTGGTGGTGGTGGTGGTGGTGATGGTGGTAGGTACATTGTTCAGAGGTGGCGTGGTCTGAGCTTTGGGACAGAAACAAAAACAGGCAGGGTTATAACTTAAAAACTTCAATAAAACACAGAAGACATGAATTGATAGATGCATTTAAAGAAAAATCCCACATTTATTGAATACTCTATGTCATATTTTTCTAACTGCCAGCAACTAATATGATCTTTTATTATGTATTCACAATAACATATTTAATCTCTGCATGAATATGAACATGAGACAAAAAAAAAACCAAACTCAAACTAAGCCATGTTTATATAATCTGAGGTTATTTGACTCACCAGTTGCTCCATTTGCAAAAATACTCACTGCAACGAAAAGAATTAAGAGTACCATGTTTCCTGCTGATGATCTACTCCTGACGGCGATAGGCGAGTGTGTGTGCATGGTGATTCTATGTCAGTGTCTTAGCATTGCTCAGACACATTCTTTTGAGACAGGTTATCAAATTTCTCATTTTTGTGACGTACAATAGCAGAAAATCCAGTAAATCAGCTGCCCAAGCTCCACCCCTGGTTAAAGTATTACACTCTTTACTTTACAACATAAAGGGTCCTTTCTTTAAGCTTTCAATGGATAGAAATAGAACTTACCAGTTAATAGTGAGGAAAACGTTGTTTATAAATTAAACTACAGATTTAGGTTCAGTCTGAAAGATGTCTGAGCTCCCATCATTACTGATTTCTTTTCTGTTTAAAATTAAAGTAAAATCACTAGAATCCCTGCAAAACAATGTGGAATTTGCCTGTGGAATGTGAGTGAGAATGACTGTGTGTGATGGCCCTGTGATGGTCTGGTGAGGTGTACGCCACCTTCAGACAGTGCCGGCTGAGATAGACTGAACTAAACGAGGACATTTTCTGCCACCAACAACGGTGCCTGTGTGGGCGCGTGAGCACGGACACGACAACACAATTGTGGTCATGTTTTTTTTGGATATTTGAGTATGGAGCTCCGCTACACAATACTCACAAACAGAAACGCTTTATAAAACAGCACTGTCCAATTCTGGATTCTGATTGGTGGTTGGTTGTTGATTTACATTTACGGCATTTAACAGATGCTCTTATCCGAAGAGACTTATGATAACTTTTTTAATACGACTGAGCCCAACAGTATCAGCATGGTGGTATTGGGAATTGAACCCTCAACCTTCTAATCAGTCCCAGTATTAGTGCTTACAAAACTTTAATTTATTGTCTAAGAACTGGATAAAGTTCATGAAAACTACTCCAGAATATAAATGTGTCCAATGGCTGTACTTTTTTTTCTGGGAATTTTTTGTCTGTCACCAATATTTCTCCCCATAACAGCCCATCGCAATGACCCAAAACCTCACATTTTGAGTCCACAGGAATTTTATACATGTTAAGACACATTTTAGACCCATCATTACTTCATTTTAATAGTTTTCATGTATACTATGCAAGTTTACCTACCAAATTTCCGTATCTTGCTGCAGCTGAGTGGGATACTTTAAACAAGGTTGAGTCAGTCAATAGCGTAAATGACAGTCAATAGCGTAAATGACAGGGCCAAAAATGACTTCTGACATGCCTTTATTCAAGGACCCACCACAGAAAAACTATTGGTCACTGGATGACATGTTTTTTGGACATGGATGCTCAAAACTCCTACTTTCAACATAAAAAGTATTGAAATCCAGTTAGCAAGACATCGCTCTTTAAATTCAGAAATTGGATGGGGTGGTTTTCATAAGCCTTATCCACATGTTTTGATTCTTGGTATAATTTTTAAGACAGAGATAAAGGGGTATATGTGTAATATATGTATAAAGTAATTACAGGTACAGTATATCATTGTGCTAGAAGAGGGACGATACTTCAGGAATGACATAGTGAGCTTCTAATGTTAGTGCACAATAACAACATGGCACACCCATTTGCAGACAAAGTGAAAGTACATTCTCTGCATCGCACAATCCCACGTGGGACTTAAGAATTACTTCTATAACTATATGCAAATTCTCAGCATTTGTACAACAGAAAATACATATCAATCAAATCAAGACCTGCAGGATTGCGTAACCTTATTTCCCTATCTCTGAAGATATATAGATCATAATCTAAGTTTGATTAAGGACTCTTGCGATGACTGCCCTGACTGCTCCTGCTGCCCCTGCTGCTGCTACTGCCAGGAGACTGACGTAAAATCTCTGAGGAAGCAGGAAGCCCCAGGTCTAATTCAACCTTGTTTATAGAGGGTGAGTGGACTGCCAAGCCTCTGGCGCTGCTGCTGGCGGATGATGTTAAAGATCTGGAGGATCTGGACCAAAAATCACACAGAACACATCCATAATGCTATTTTTTACATGATGTTTCCTTATACGAAGAATTCAAGATGTAAAACACTCCTGATGTACACATGTACAAACCCAAGCACATGAATATAAATCTGCCGCACTGGTGTACCTGAGAGAAACAGAACTTTGTGCCGAGCTCAGCTTTGAACTCCTGCTGGATGGGGTTGAGGCAGGAGAAGGAAGAGCAACACCGGCCTACGACACGACATGACACATCTCATTAACGCACAAATTTCACTCCAACCAGCCCTGTTCATCCATCTGCCCTCGGTACAGCTATTTACCTGCATGAAGGACGTTTGTAATATCGCCTGGAGGTTGGGATGTCGCTCCATGACTTCCAGAAGCAGCTTACTGACCGCCTTCTTGCGTTCTTTCAGCTCTTTTAACTTAATGTCACGTTCCTCAAAGGTCTCCTGTGTGGTGTTTTTAGAACCACGGATCTCCTTTGTCAGCTTGGAGGACTGTAGTGGAAGAAACATATATTGCCGAATATATTTCATTTCAGAGTTGAGCTTTGACTGAGGAAGAGAAAAAAAAAATCACAAGGACGAGGGAAACATATGGATTGTTCATTTATAAGAAGACTTTTCTTTCTCCATGTTGTCAAACCCTGTTTAATATATAAACAGTATTCCAAGATATGGGGACGATGGCATAGTGGTCAGGGTGCTGGCCTCATGATCAGGAGGTCAGGAGCTCAGATCCCTGTTAGATCCCTGTTAGATCCCCACTGTGCTAAGACCCCTGGGCAAGTGAGTCTCTGTCCACCCAGCAGTATAAATGGGTACCAGGTAAAAATGTTGGGAAGGCAACCTGCGCTGGACTAGCGCCCCATCCAGGGGAGTTGAACTCCTAGTCGCTTCATGATACAGAAACCGGGGATAAACACCAGCCTGATGAGCACCTTACCTTAGCTTACCTATTCCAAGAATTATAGTATATACATACATATAAATGCAAACCAAGAAGCTTGTATGGTTTCAGTTTACTCTAAGGGCGTGGACACGAGCAACACACTGAATGGTGTTATGATGTTCGACCTGTTTGTTGGCTCGATCCAGTTTTCCTTTCTGGGAAATGAGCTCGTTTTTCAGAAAGCCAATGCGTGCTTGGTAGTCTTCATTTCCTTTTATTTGAGCAGCCTCCTCCTGCTGCAAGCTGGTGAACGAGCTCTTCAAGACCTAGAGAATCAGAGCAAAAAAGAAAGCACTGGATGGAAGGAAGAAAGAAAGAGAACTTCAAGTATCGAATAAACTTCACCCCTTTGAACCTTTCAGCATTTTGATTGGTCCTTGGACATGAAAATAAGTCAAGGACAAAGTCTCAATAGCTATATATATATTGTAAACATTGAATATATTATGGGGTGGCATAGCAGTTAGCATGTCCGCCTCACAGCTAGAAGGTCCTGGGTTCCAGTTCTTGGGCTTGGTGAGGGCATTTCTGTGTGGAGTCTGCATGTTCTCCCTTTGCTTGCATGGGCTTCCTCCGGGTACTCCGGTTTCCTCCCAAATTCCAAAAATAAGCACATTAGGCCAATTGGCTGTTCCAAAAAATTGTGTGTATGTGTGTGTGTGTGTGTGTTGGCCCCTGGGAAAGACTGGCAAGCTGTACCGGTTGTACCCCGCCTTCACCCAGAATTGGTTGAGATATGACCCCTGTGACCCCTAGAACTAGTAGAAAGCAGTTTGGAAAATTAATGAATGAATAATTGAATTATCTCCCTGAGAATCAGTCCGGACCCATTATTTAAAAATAAAATCAGACGATCAGTCAGAGTCACAAACAACAAGCCCTGGGTAACTAAAAACATGAAACTACTGCTACTGTTTCTTGATGCTTTCATGGCATTCTCAGGGTGTAATAAGCTGTCCTAGTAAACAAACAGCTTTGTGACAAGCTCAGCTATGAGCTTGCCAAACCAGGGGGACCTTTTTAAAATTAAATGCTTGTCAATTCTCCAGATAAGATTTCTTATGGCCCAGGTGTCTGGAATGTCTGGCATGCAAGCTTTCATTGTCATGTGTATAACCTCTATGACTTACCCTGGTGATACCTATCTACATTATAAATATGACTGGGATAACAAAGTGACTTCTTACTTACATAGTAATTAATATATTTCAATATTTGTATATATATTTTTTCCTAAGCAGGCATAATGTTTCAGTGTGCTTATACACTGGTAAATATGGTAATTTGTGTCAGTCCAATGCTCCAGCACTGATTTACTGAATCCAAATCCAAATATCTCGCAGTCACACCAGGAAGAAAGAAACAAAAGGTTTTATGCAATTCTTGTGATTCTAAATAACTTCCTCAGAGTCATAACCATGTCATTCCTGATTATTTTCCAAAAATATTAATAACTTGTTTAAGTTCTGGGTAGAGTCATTATTGAAAAATGCATAACCATTACAAAAAAAAAGGATAAAAAATGCGTATGTACAGACGGACCTCGATGTTTTCCTGCAGCTCTCGGATCTGTCGTCTCTTGAATCTGAGCTTCTCGTCGGCTGCCTTTTTCTGCTCCTCTAACTTCAATTTTTCTTGATACTCTGGACCTACAGAAGTTAAACCCCAACTCTTATTGGATTTAATAAAGTTTATGCAAACACCAACTAAATTGTAGCCAAATATTTAAATACAAACAATAACTGGATCTGGTTCAGTGATTGAACTGCATTCAACTGACAACAAACAACAGGAAAGAAAATAAATGAAACAGGTCGTGCACATACTATTCTCTGTGACCTTGTTGAAGGATTTGCGAAAGGTGCTGTTATCATTATTGAAAAGCTGCATGGTGTTTTCCAGCGCTTTGGTCTCTTTTTCCGCCTTGCGGATTTTGTCGTCCAAACCGTCGCCCTTGCGTTGAAGCTCCTCCTTCTCTTGAGCTGCCTTCAAGACAAAAACAAAAATTTTAAAAAAGCATAAGAAATGTAATTTTATTTATTTGTTATTCTAGGCAGAACTATTAACTAAACAAATATTATATTTAATAAAATAAATATGAATTAAAACTCATGAATAATTAATAAAAGTAGCCAAAGATATTGACAAACTGCAAAACAAATACAATCTCAAAGTTAAAAAATACTTAGAAGTATAGTAAGGTATAACGGAGGTGTCAAGCTGAGATACTCTTATCACCTAGAACGTAATTATCAACATAGTCCCGCAAGTTTCTGGGAATTGTTAAAAGTGGAAACTTTCAATTAGTGTTCACAGGAATAAATAAAAAATTTGTAAGTTAGCCTATAACAGGGAATTTAAATAGAGTAAATAAAATACATCATGATGCGTAATGTTGGTTAAAGCAGCCAGATTTAATGTAGAATCCGCTAAATTTCTATCATGTACTATACATTAATGAATAAATAAAATCAGTAAACCTTAATTTTTTTATTTGTATTAAAAAATTTGCATGCATGCCTGTTTATTAGAAAATTAGGGAAAAATATTATATATATGTATATGATAGAGTTTGTATAAATCACACTACAGTTCAAGTTAATTCCTGTTAATTCTCATACACTCTTATTATTGCTCTTGGAAATTCCCATTTCCAACATGGAATATTATTATTATAAGTTCCTAGTGAAACCCTAATGAGAATAATAATGAAAACTGCCTGCATCAAAGTGTTTTATTCCACTTATACTACAGAAATGTACCAACTGTGAAATGATAATTTATACTTTTTATCCATTTATAGCTACATACAATATTGTGGGATATTTGTTTTACACTTATACACAGTCATTCCCTCAAGTTAATCATAAAGCTTATCAAAACCCTTGATCACCTTTCAGTAAAAGCTTTAAAGCTCTGAGACTGGAGACTCCTTCCAAAGTTGTTAAATGTGTAAAATGTTGACTTTTTTTCAACATATCAGCAATTACACATGTCAAGCTTTTAATATGGAGTGTCAGTACAGTAATTTTCTTACTACACAAAGTATAGCTAATAGAAAAAACACAACATATGTAGAAATCTGTTTTTATTGCTGTTATAAAAAAAGTAACCTTTAAAAACACCTTTAGACTAATTTTAGACTGAGCTGCGAATTTAACTGTACTATAGTATCACCGTGAAAATATTTTGTGAGAAAATTTTGTAGGACAGAGGGTGTATACTTTGCTTGGAAAAGGGACCCGTCAAGAGAAAAAGTAAATCTTCAGCAAGAATCTATTAGGATCCAGAAATGAAATCTTGCTACCTTGATAATATAATAAGCCTGCGATTTGTCTTCCTCGCCCTCTGGTGCAGCCATGCAAACGACGATGATCTCATATTTTTTCTTCATCTTGTCAACTCTGGAGAGTCGCTCATGCAACTGGGCCCTGCAAATAGAAAGTTGCCGCCTTGTTCCCTTAACGCCATAAAAAACAGGTGTTTCATAAGGCAAGACTGACTAAAGAATAGCGGTAAGCATCACAGTACAATGTCAGTCATTACACTGTGTTACTTAATCAAAGTCATGATTATCCATCCATCCATTCATTATCTATAGCACATATCTGTCATATGGGAGCTGGGGCCAATCCAAACCATTCACATGTGTGGGTAATTTTCAGCATCCAGTTGACCTAATGGGCAGAACGATGATGTAGTGGTTAATCTACTTCTTTGTTAATCTACCATCTACCTCACAGCAAGAGGTTCCTGGGTATGGTGCGTTCCCGTATGGGGTTTGCATGATCTCTCTATGCTTGCACGAGTTTCCTCTGGGTAAGCTAGTTTCCTCCCACAGTCCAAAGATATGCACAGTAGTCTACCTGGTTGTTCCATACTGCCTCTAGGTGTGAGTAATGGATTGGTGCACTATTCATGCTGTACCTCTTCTTTACTCAGAGTCAGCTGAGATAAACCCACGTAAGCACAGGCCTAACCACTGAGCCACGGCTGAAAAGCAAAACAAATTTGTCTAAACTTTTGTGTTAAGTTTGATCTGCTCTTTTTGCTTGAGGGTGCTGCTGCACAGATTTATGGGTAACCTGCAGCATCAAGAATGCATCAATGTTGGGGCCTGCTGGGGCAGTTTGAAGACATCTTAAAAGGCAAGAAACGAGAGTTCGCTCAGTTTCAGATGGTCCTTGATGCCTTGCTGTATACTTCCCGGAGGACTTTGGCTCCTACCCTGACCATATAATCATTGTTTTAAGAAGTTTTTGATTTAGATTTTGGTTAAAGATTAAACCTGCAGGAAGTTCGATTGCCATGAACAGAGCTGGTGACCACTGTGTTAGACCAAGAAACAACTTTTCCCCTAAGCAGTGAACAACCACATGAGAGGTAGAATAAAATTTTTAAAAAAGCATTGCTGTCGTGAGGAAATAACAAACAAACAAACATGCAGTTCTTACTGGTTACCCATACTAGCCTTGTGGCTACAGTTCAAAAATTGGGATGCTGCCTTACAACTCATGCCCCACCTGAGCCCCTGCATCTCCTGCTCAGTGCACTTGAGTTGCTTGCTGTGCATTTCCCGATGCAGGTTGATCTCCTCCTGTCGCTCCTGAATGGCTGTCTGCAGCTGCAGCTTCCTCTTCTCCAGAGACAGCACACCATCAGCCTTGTCATACAACAGGGTCCGGAGGCGCTTCACCTCCAGCTGCAGGATATTTTTCTCCACTATGCTGTCCTAATGGAGGAAGAGTGTTAAGCAGCCTGGATGTTACATGGTCCTATAGGACAGTATATGTGCAAGATTTAAATGTCTGATCTAGATATTCAGGCATTAAAGTAAACAATCTCAAATAGAAACGCATGCAGTTGGTCATTTACCATTTGAACCATGGCTGGGGGTTTTTTCAACTAAAACTTTAACACAAATCATAAAAATTACAAACTTTGATGTAGTATGCGCAATACTATGTACCTGTTTGCGTAGTGTGCAAATATAACAGGGTAGTGCTGACGTGACACACTTCAAACACACTGTACGACATTTACTTTCACTCACTAAACAACATGGTTGCACAACTTGATCGCATCACCTGCAAAATATTTTTTGGCAACCTGTTGCCATGTACTTTCCTCGCCTGCAGCTTCGGCTGCTGTTTTCACAAAGGCTGAAATCCCGGCCCTTCCGCATACAGCCAAGGCCATGACCACGGATGGTGAACAGTAGGCAGCATTGGCACAGTATGCACACTCAAGATTTTACCATTTAGAGTACATGACCTGGATACTACTTGTTCACAGTGTTAACGCAGTTATGCACTCCATATACCAATTATTCATTAATTCATTTTTCCCATGATAAATTATTTAGCACATGCTCTATATTGAAGCAGCCAAATTTTGAGGAACCCATAATCCTGTTAAGAAGCAAGGTGAGGTCCAGTGCAATTTTGGCACTTGTTTCATGCAAATGAAATCAAAGAGCTGGTGTAATTTGTGTATTGGGATTAGGACGGGACAGTGGCATAGTAGCTGGCACATCCACCAGTCCTGGACTCGGCGAGGCCGTTTCTGTGTGCAGTTTGCATATTCTTACCATGCTCTGGGTTTCCACCTGGTACTCTGGTTTACTCTGACAGTCCAAAGACCTACAAATTAGGCCAACTGGCTGTTCTAAATTATTCCTAGGTGTGAGTGTGAATGATCGTGGCCCTGTAATGGATTGGCGAACTGTTTAGGGTGTAGCCTGCCTCCAGCTAGAATCGGCGCGTCCACAGAGTCCACGTGACCTCATAACAGGATTAAGTGTTTAGACAAACACATGAATAAATAAATTAGTGAATGTGGTTGTAAGTGAGGACCTGTTTCTTAAGACGAAGTTTCTTCAGAGCTTTGTCCACGGTGTCATCGATGAGGTTCAGTTCATCGATCTTTGTAGTCAGGTCCTTCTTTTCTGCACCCGTCTTCTCGTTCTCTTTCTTCACACAGCGGATATCGTTCTGAGAATAACACAGAGACATGAAGCAGTTTCTCGTCCTTAATAATCACATAAATATCACTTGAGCTCTAAAGACGCCTTCATAACAGGTCTTAAAGCATACACGTAGCTCACATAGCCGTGCGCTTTTTATCTACCAGGTTATCTTCACCTGCAGTTTCTTTAGCTGGGCTTCTAGCATAGTGGCTGCCTTCTTCTTTTCCTCCAGCACCTCTGTGAGCCCAGAGACCTGCTTTTCAAGTGCCTGTTTCTCCTTTTTGTCCATGTTACCGCTCAGACGAGCCAACTTTCCCTCCAGAAGCTGGATCTGGAACTCCTGGTGAAGAAAGACAGACGTAAACATCCCCAATCAGATCACGTTCAGTTATAGTGCAACGTTCACGGTCAAAAGGTTTTGAAAATAGGTCACGATATTGGTTGCCAACTAGAAAAAATGGTGAGGGCATTTCTGTGTGGAGATTGCATGTCCGCCCTGTGCTTGTGTGGGTTCTCTCAGGGTACTCCGTTTTCCTTCCACAGTCCAAAGATATATTATGCACATTAGGCTAACTAGCAGTTCCAACCCCCCCAGGTTAAATAGTTGTATTTATTGCCCCTACGATGGTCTGTCGAGCTGTGGAGGATATACCCTGGCTTCACCCCGAGTCGGCCTGGACAAGCTCCAGCCACCCAGCAAACGGAAATGGCAGTGGATGGACTGGATGCCTTGCCTGGTTGTTGAGGTACTCCTGCTTCTTCAGAGCGTTTTCATCCACTTTCCTGAGACGGTTGTCCAGGTTAGACAGAGTTACCCGACTGCCTGAGATATCTGCCAGGACATTCTTCTCCTTGGCTTCCAGAACCTGGAGCTCCTGCTTTTTCTGGAAGAGGAGCTTATGCTCCCGCTGGAGTTGGGTGTCAATTTCCTGTATGCAACCAAACACACTGCTGTTAACCACCATGAGCCAGAGACACGACAGTTCAACGTCTACCAGCCCAGCGCTGTTGAATATGATTGATGTAATTAATATTCCTGCTCACTTTGAGATGTTTCTCCTGGTCTCGCAGAAGTTGCTCCATGTGAGCGGCTCTCTCCTCCACGCTAAGCGTCTCCTCGGTCACGGCGTGCAGCTTCTCTGCAAAAGCGACGTTATACTGTTGCACATCCTCTAATCTGCAAGAAATACCATAGAGGCTATACTTAATATCCATTCCTCAGGATCAGTAAGTAATATTCTTAACACCGGGATGGATTTACTTTTCCGTTTTTTTGTTGATGTCCTTCTTGATGCTCATTAAGTGAGATCTCTTAGCCTCCAGGTCTGTAGCGGTGCGATCCAACCTCCCCTTCAGGCTCGCCAGCTGTGAAAAAGAAACACACGACAATCAGTTAGATCAAATTACAGGCACACACTATTTGTTTTCTTTCATTTCTGCCATTTTCTGCTTTTTGTAATCCAAGGCTCACACGTAGCAATAAGGAAAATCTCTGCGGCTGCGCGTGATGCATTCTAACTAGCCACGCCGCTACTGACAACCACGCTCAAACTAGCCTATCCTGCTATATACACTTTTCTTTAACTGACCAATCCTGTGTTGCTTTACCTGCCAGTGACTGTCCATGTATATAAACCCTGAAAAATATTAAATGAATTAGATACCACAGGAAACCTGCATGCAAAATTTCAGGTGACGTAGTGCTCGGAACGTGCCTCATCTTGCAGCCGAGTACAGATGCTTTCCTGTTCCTGAAACTGCTGCTGTAGCCTGTTGGCCTGGCGTTCGGTGGCGGCGAGCTTCTTCTCACAGTCCTTGTTGTTGTCCACTTCGCTAGCCAGGAAGTCCTGCTTCTCTTTGATGAGTGCTTCGCGTTCACGGATCACATGGTTCGTCTCTGCCAGCAGCTACAAATAGAGTTAAAAAGAACGTGCTTGAACTTCATAAACGTGTTTTACTCCTCCGTGTCTGAGTGAAAATGATGAATACCAGAGCACACTGCTGAAGATCCTGGTCTTTCTTCTTCATCTGCTGGATGGAGTTCTCCCATTGGCTAATCAGCTCCTGTCTTTCTGTGTGGGCTTGTTTGACCATCTCGACCGTCTTCTCCAGAGCCACCTGGGTGGAAAACACACACTCATACACATGCAGTGATGCAACGTTCATTAAGATTTCATTGCTAGCAACACGCTAACACGACGATTCTGCTTAACAGACTTGCGCCATAATCGTCTCGGTAAGCTCGTTGTCAAAAGTCTTTCTCTTTAGGTTTGCCTCCAGGGTCAGCTTCTCCACGCTCAGAGTCAGCTCCTGTACGAGACACAGAGGGGTACTTCAGAGTCATGCCGTCCCATCCAGGAAAACTGATAAAGTATATAATGTCTCAAATCCATTCATTATCTATGCTGCTTGTCAAAAGACTCAGTGTGTATAAAGTGGCCCACGGGTTTGAGTCAACAACCAGACGCTTGCCTACCGTGTTTCCCCGATAATAAGACACTGTCTTATTTTTTTTTTTCGCCTCAAAAAACACCATAGGGCTTACTTTCGGGGTAGGTTTTATTTTAATTAACATTAACAGCAATTTCTATAAACAGGTAAGTGATTCCTCCACAACTGCTTTCTTG
>JAOUQZ010044557.1:0-11376 GCA_028564935.1 Neosilurus hyrtlii | reverse complement strand
GTGTGTGTGTGTGTGTGTGTGTGTGTGTGTGTGTGTGTGTGTGTGTGTGTGTGTGTGTGTGTGTGTGTGGACAAGTGGTCAGCATAAAAATGATATTTGTCAGCACAATGCGCTCAAGCTTGAGATTGATCAGGAGCCATTACGGATTGAGCAAAACATTATTAGTCATACTATATATAAAAATATATACTCACACACCGATCAGCCATAACATTAAAAACATTATGACCACTGATGCATAATCAATTATTATGATTTTGGCTTTACAGCAGTACCTGCCAAGGAGTGGGATATATTATGAGAAAATGAACTAGAAGTTGATGTGTTGATAGCAGGGAAAATGGGCAAGTATAAGGGCAACAGTATGATTCCTAAACGGCTGGGTCTATCCATCTCCAAAACGGCAGGTCTTGTGGGGTGTTTCTGGTAAGCAGTGGTAATGACAACCACTCACTTACTCTCACTTACTCATTCGCCAAACTGCTTGATACTCTTAGGCTCACACGGAGCCTATCTCAGCCGACAATGGGCGAAGACGGGGTACGCAGGGCTAACACACACACACACACACACATAACCATTCCCTAACATCTAGGGGAAATTTGGAACAGCCAATTAGCCGAAAGTGTATGTCTTTGTACTGAAGGAGGAAACTGGAGTAACTGGAGGAAACCCATGCAAGCACGGGGAGAACATACAAACTCCACACAAAACCCATAAGCCGAGCCTGGAATTCGAACATATATCAGCATGAGTACACACACACACACACACACACACACACACACACACACACACACACACACACACACACACACACACACACACACAAATTGCTCAGGTAACACCTCCTCATGGTAACACAAATGTTTCCTGGTTAAAGCCTTAATGGCTTAGTTGGCACTGCGAGGAGAGAAATGTGGAGCAAATGGTGTCATGTTATCAGTGCATCCTGCGCGTGCACACACACACACACACACACACACACACACACACACACACACACACACACACACACACACACACAGCCCACAGATTGTAATTGTTCCACCCTCATCATGACCTCAGTATGATTCAGCAAATGAGCGAGTGAGAGAGTGAGAGAGAGTTTATATTTATATTAATCATGACAGAGACGGGTCAAGTGAGCTCTGGATGCTCTACGCTAATAGCGCTGTGTAGCTAATAGATTATTCTAAGCCAAGTCATTTAGAGTTTAGTACATTCTACACAGAAAATTACTTAGCCCGTGCTCCGTGAAGGTGTGTTTTTACACCCATCCAAAGTTTAACACTAAAAAAAAAACATTAAATGCATTCAAGCATTAGCATAAATATCAGTAATATATACTGTACTTACGGCAGGGGAACAGCACAGTCTGATTGGTCAGCTATCTCGAATTATAAAACGTTATTCTGAGTGGATAACCTTTTTTAAATTCGAGATAGCTGACCAATCAGACTGTGCTGTTCCCCTGCCGTAAGTACAGTATATATTACTGATATTTATGCTAATGCTTGAAGCATATCAGGTCACAATCAAATTATATGCTAATTATATTCATCAGCTGAGCATGCTATTGATCCAGAAGCCATATGCAAATGCATTTCTCTAAATAAACACCAGGAGATTAATATTGTCTTCAGGCTCTGGAGTACTTCAGTCTAGACAAACTAGAGTTTAATTGAGTTTCATAAGCTTTTAAGACTCAGTTATCAGCTACTTCTTATAAAAGCACACTGATTGCTGAAGTTCCTCCAGAGATGAATATTAATTGTTTCAATTCCTAGATTTTTTTTCTTTGCTTATGACTGTATTGATACACATATTAGTAGAAGAGGTTTAAGATTGGTGGCACGACGGTGTAGTGGTTAGCAGGTCCGCCTCACATCAAGAAGGACCTGGACTAGTATGAAGATATTTTCCGCATGCTCGCATGGGTTTTCCTCTGGGTACTCTGGTTTCCTCCCACAGTCCAGAGACATGCATATTAAGCTAATTGACTGTTCCAAATTGCCCCTGGGTGTGAGTGGGGGTGTGAATGGTTCTGTGTATGTGTGTCCGTTGGCCCTGTGAGGTGTACCCCACCTTTGCGCAGTGTTGGCTGAGTTAGGCGCCGGCCTCCCTGCGACCTGTGTAGGATTAAGCGGTTCAGTGAGTGAGGTTCAAGATATTAAACAGTGCACTGTCTGTACAGATGGGCAATATGACAATATGTATTGGCGCCCATAGTGAAAAGTGTGGATCATGGTGTACAAAGTCTGATTCCGCTTTAAATATAAACTGGTTTCAACCGGTTGGGACAGGTAACAATAGCCCTTTCTCTGGAAAGTTTGTGCGTGACACCTATATAAGTATATTATATATTTCCATGGAGACACTGCACTTTAATTGTTTCTCATTGCAAAACAATGGTGAACTGCTTCCATGTTCCGTGCGTGTGTGCATAGATCTGAATTCATTACACCGTTCCTAGTATTCAGACAGTGTATCTATTGTACTGAACCTCCCTGAGGCTTCAGCTGTATTAAACAGATGTGACTGTTTAATCTACCTCCTTTCACAACCTTTAAAAGCAGACTCATAGATAAGACCAGAAACGATCGGACGCTGCTGAATGCTCCCTTTAAAAAAGGCCTTAACCAAACCACCACCTCTTCTGTAGAATAAATAAATCAACTCGACTTCAATCCATCAGATAAAATCCTTCAACAATACATGTCCTCTCTGTATCTATCTACAGCGTGCATACGTTCAACAAAACTCCAGATTGGTACACACACTCACCCATCACTCATTCACTCGTTTTCCAAACCGCTTAATCCTACTAGGCTCGCGGGGAGGCTGGAGCCCATCTCAGTCGACACTGGGTGAAGACGGGGTACACCCTGAACAAACCATCACAGGGCAACACACATAGCCATTCTCACTCACATCCACACCTAGCGACAATTTCAAACAGTCAGTTAGCCTAATGTGCATGGGATTGTGGGAGGAGACCGGAGAAACCCACACAATCACAAGCATGGGAATTGAAATTTGTTGAATTTTTGGTTTATCCATCCTGGATAATCGTCAGTTATTGAATGGGGGAAGTATGATATGGAGAATTATTCCGACTGAGGGGATTTTATCTGCTGAGGCTTTCGGCCAATACCCCCAGAGATCTGAATATTTCTCCATAACAAACAAAAGCCCAATTCTACAACTGTTTTTTAATTTTTTTAATTTATTTAATATTTTTCAAGTTCGCAGTGAAACGCAAGTACGGCACGGTGGCGTAGTGTTTGGCGCATCCACCTCACGGCAAGAAGGTCCTGGGTTGGAGTCCCGGGCTCAGGTGTTTCTGTGTAGACTTTGCATGTTCTCTCTGCACATGTGTGGATTTCCTCAGGGTACTCTAGTTTCGTCCCACAATGCAAAGACGTGCACATTAGGCTAACTGGTTGTTCCAAATTTCCCCTAGGTGTGAGTGTGAATGGTTGTGTTTTGGCCCTGCGATGGTCTGTTGGGCTGTTCAGGGTGTACCCCATCTTTGTCCGGTGTGGGCTGAGATAGCCTCCCGTGACCCTAATAGAAGTAAGCAGTTTAGCAAATGAGTGAGTGACAAAAGCGCACAGAAGTGCTGCATGCTGTTCTTTGCTAACACCGTTCCCAATACACTGTAGAAAAATTCCACAAAAATATGGAGCCTAATAGGAAATTTAAGAATTTGCCGACTTTATTGGCTTGTCGCAAGCAGTACATCTCTTGTCTTGAGATCGGGCAGCCATTTAGCTTTCTCTAGGTGGGTGGAAAGTAGGATAGCAAATAATATAGATGGGCTACACCCTACTGACAGCACTGTTGGGTGGCGGGACTTTGTGTCGCCATCTTGATGGCTGCTGCATACTCTTAGATATTAGTTTACAGCTCATGGCAACAGTGCTTCACTGTAAACTGTACTAACTAACCAACCAAGATGGCGGAGTGTCTGAGCCATCTGTCCTGGTGCATAGGCTATCTATCTTTTGTGATATCTATGAGGAGAAACATTGGTGGGTGCCAATCGTGCATTAATCATTCAATCTATGGAATGTCAATGATGGATTATCATAGAAGGCTCGTAGAAAAATACCAAGAATTAGGTGGTGGCCTTCCACCAATCAGAAACAAAGAAATATTTAGAATAAATAATAATGCTTTTTAACCCCCATATAGCAAACCAATCAGATTGCACCTTTCCAATGTAATATATACTTAACTTTTAGGTATGAAAATATTTTTTGTATAGTTATTCATTAATTTATTTTCTAAGCTGCTTCATCCTGATTAGGGTCGCAGGGAGGCTTGCGCCGATCTCAGCCGACTCTGGGCGAGGGCGGGGTACACCCTGGACAGCTCGTCAGGCCATCGCAGGGCCACAACCATTCACACTCACATACACAACCATTCACACTCACACTCACACCTAGGGGCGATTTGGAACAGTCTATTAACCCATTGTACATGTTCTTGGATTGTCGGAGGAAACCGAAGTACCCTGAGGAAACCCATGCAAGCACAGGAAGAAGTCCACACAGAAACGCCCTGAACCTGGGAATCGAACCCAGGCCTTCTTCTTATTATTATTATTATTATTATTATGTTTTTTTTTTTTTTTTTACAAATCAAATTGCAAACATGTTGAATGAGGCTCAATCCAGGTTCAAGCTCAAAACTTTAGAAATAATCGGATCTCTATAAATCGTGCTGAACAGTAGATAGGACTCACAGTTGAACCCGGGATCGATGTTGTTTCTGGCGACCAAACTGCTGATGGTGATCTGGTAGATGATGTGGAACAGGAGGAAGGTCATACTGGTGAGACACAGCGACTTCAGCAGACGTCCCGTGTGGCCTGTAGGACACAAAACCCATATCAACATATAGTTGAGTCAGAGCATCACACTGGAATATATAAATTAGTGCCAAATGTTCAATCAGATGAATTCAAACTCATAATTACGTTGGTCTAACAAGACGGATAGATTAATGTATATGGTTTAAAATGACAATACAAGAAGACACTGCATGCTTCAGAATAGCAACCCAACCCAGTGTGAGTGTTGTATAGTATTTTTGGACGAGTATACACATTGTGGCTGAACAGGAACCATAAAGAGACCGGGATCAGGTCGATGTGAGGAAATGATGCTTAAAAATTATGATGGAATGCAACCTAATGTCGTGTTTTTTTCTTTCCTTTCTTTCGTTTTTACACAGAAACATCTGCCAAGCGTATGGGCTTTTATAGCACACCTACGGCAATTTGGAACCGCATGATTTCTACCCAGTTATATCCACCGTGTACGTGTGCATTTCCACTGAATAAGCGTTCATGGTGTACGAGGAAATACGCTTCAATCAGGTGACACTCAGGCGAGGTACACCCTGAACAGCTCACCAGGGTAAAAAACACACAACCAAACTACTAATGTTTATTCCTTCAGCAGATGTTTATCCACAAGACGACTGACAGGCATGGAAAAATGAGCATGTGCATGGGATCTGAACTCATAACCTTCAGGTCACAAGCACAGAAGCTTACAGCTGAGCTAAAATGACGGAAGAATGCCTCAGTTCCTCGCACTGCTAAATATAAATCGCCGATGTAGGATTCAGAGTTAAAAATATAAAAACCGATACAAATACAATACAATCTCCATGTAGTGTACGATCGCATCAAACCTCGCACTGCCAGCAATAATCCGTGAGATGGAAATGTACTGAATGCACGATGTTCCACTGCTCATCAGTTGAATGGACAGAGATTTACATCAGTATTCAGCACATTGACCTGTTTTCAGCCTTGACGCCTCTCTGACCTGCGCATCAGTTTCAGACTTCTTCTGTTCGTGTTCTTCTTCACTAATAAAACCAAGCAGACCGAACAATTTACTCATTTCCTCTCCAGTACACCTCTAGCAGTCAGAAAGAGAGAGAGAGAGAGAGAGCGGGAGAGAGAGAGAGAGAGTCAGAAAGAGACAGAGAGCAAGGGAGAGAGAAAGAGCGAAAGAAAGAGAGAGATAAAGAAAAAAGAAACAGAGTAAAAGAGAAAGAGTCAGAGAGAGAGAGGGAGGGAGAGAGAGAGAGGGAGTCAGAGAGCAAGGGTGAGAGCAAGAAAGAGAGAAAGAAAGATAAAGAAAAAAGAAAAGAGAGTAAAAGAGAAAGAGTCAGAGAGAGAGAGGGAGGGAGAGAGAGAGAGAGAGTGAAAGAGAGATAGAGAAATTGAGTCAGAGAAAGACAGAGGTGGAGAGAGAGCAAGAAAGAGAGGGAAAGAGAGGGAGAGAATAAGAAAGAGTGGGAGAGAGAAAGAAAAAGGAAAGAGTGAGATAGAGAAATTGAGTCAGAGAGAGGGAGAACGGGAGAGAGAGAAAAAGAGAAAGAGAGAGAGAGAAAGAGAGAGAGAGAAAGAGAGAGAGAGAAAGAGAGAGAGAGAGATTAAGTCAGAGGGAGACAGACAGAGAGAGGGGGGAGAGAGAGAAAGATAGGGGGGAAGAAAGAAAGAGAGGGGGGAAGAAAGAAAGAGGGGGGGGAAGAAAGAAAGAGAGGGGGAAGAGAGAATATAGTGAGATAGAGAAATTGAGTCAGAGAGAGGGAGAGAGGAAGGGAGAGAGAGAGAGAAAGAAAGAGAGAGAGAGAGAGGGAGAGAGAAAAAAAGAAAGAAAGAGAAAAATAGAGAGGGGGGAGGGAGAGAGGGAAAAAGAAAGAAAGAGAAAAATAGAGAGAGAGAGAGAGAGAGAGAGAGAGGGGAAGAAAGAGAGGGAGAAAGAGGGAAAGAAAGAGAAAAAGAGAGAAAGAGAAAGAAAGAGAGAGGGGGGAAATTGAGTCAGAGAGACAGAAAAAGAGGGAGGAAGGGAGAGAGAGAGACAGAGACACAGAGAGAAAGAGAGAGAGACACACACACACACACAGAGAGAAAGAGAAAGAGAGAGAAAGAGAGAGAGAGAGAAAGAGAGAGAGAGAGAGAGAGAGAGACAGAGAGAGACAGAGACAAAGAGAGAGAGAGAGCGAAAGAGAGAGACAGAGAGAGACAGAGAGACAGAGAGAGAGAGACAGAGAGAACTGCAGCAGTTTATATTCTCTGCTAAAAGTCTTATCCACATCACTGCGCTTCACATCTTGTCTACATAAAACGAAAGTGCAGCTGAATCTGGATTCATGATAAAAATGAGATGTTTGTACTGATTCGTGACTCCTACATCATCACACTTAACATTATTTCACTGAATAACTCAGAGACAGAGCACCATGAGGACTCTTCAATCCGGGATCCACCAAGCCTGAAGCAAACCACGCTTTCAGTATCAACCAAATGGGAACATAAAGAAAATTAGCACATTAAATTGAGACTATTCTGGTTTATTATGTTATAATAAGAGGGGATTATAAGGAATAAGGAATAAGTGCATTCATTTTTATATAGTGCTGTTCTGACAACACAGCAATTTGCCAACAATTAATAATTCATTTTTATACATTTTTTATTTAATTTAATTTCAGCAAGAAGGTTCAGGGCCCGAGTCCGGTTTCCTCCCACAGTGTAAAGACTTTGGCTGTTCCATATTGCTCCTAGGTGTGACCGTGAGTGTAAATTGATTTTGTGTGTTGCCCTAAAATTAAAAAGTCAAAAATTAAAAAGTTAAATGCCAAAGAAAGAAGAAGAAGAAGAAGAAGAAAAGAAGGGCTGTATCAGGAATCTTGTTTGTTTGTATTTGGGGAGGCTGGAGCCGATCTCAGCCGACACTGGGTGAGGACAGGGTACACCCTGAACAGATCACCAGGATATCACGGGGCAACACACCCACAACCATTCACACTCACACACACCAATTTGGAACAGCCAATTAGCCTAATGCGCATGTCTTTGGACTGTGGGAGGAAACCGGAGTATCCTGAGCAAACCCACACAATCATGGTGAGCACATGCAAACTCCACACAGAAACGCCCTGAGCCCAGGACTCGAACCCAGGACCTTCTTGCTGTGAGGTGGACATGCAAACCACTACGCCACCGTGCCGCCCAACAGCTATAACATTATATTATTCATATTATTGCACTGATTTTAATATGTTACTGTTTATATAATTACGGCTCACACATAGGGACTTGTGCGGCAAGCACGCTACATAATTTGAGACTTATAATGTGCTGACAGGTCGACGTTGAGGACTCAAGCAGCGTGTGGTATTAAAAAAAGAACAACGCACATTTTAAAACAAGCTCTCACTCCCATCCTTCCATACGAAGCCGTACACCTTCAGAGTTCTAATCTAGAATGATCAGCCTACATCATTAGAGTTGTTTTGTTTTACTGATTGTTCATCAGCGGGAAACACGATGACAAAAAGCTCCCATGTGCCATGCGTGCGTGTGTGTATGTTTGCACGTCACAGGTCTGAATTCGTTCAATGCCTTGCCGAGACCTCGGGTACTGTATCTGTTCTCATGAACTTCCCTGAGGCTTCTGCCTCATTAAACAGATGTGACTCCCTGATCTGCCTCCTGTCTGTCACCGTCAGACAAGATCAGAAACTGCTGAACGTGCCTAAAAAAATGCATCATTTTATTTGTGGAAGAAATAAATCAGGTCGACGTCACCAACCTGAATGACTGTGGCCCGCAAATATACTCCAAAAAAAACCCTATGGAGTGCCACCTGAAGCCAATTTTATTTCTATAGTAAGCAGTTATTCATGGATGCTCCTGAATAATCCTTGAGACGGAATGACAGAAATCCACTAAGCTTGAGGAGAATAATCGTTTTAGCATATAACACATGGGAACATAAGAAATGAAAGGACACTTAAATAAATTTGGATTTGATAAAAAAAAAAACATCCATGTACTCTGAGCACATGCACAAGTAGGTGCATAAGAGCTGTGTAATGCTGTCATTTTAACTCTCGTTAAGGGTTTTACTATAAACTACAAGGAAACACAAAAAAAGCAAACTAAAACCAGATTCCCGTAGTACTTTACAGTAAACACTGAGTAGCTAACTGCGCCTGTTTAGTCTGCTTACTTAGAGTTAGTACACACTACACAGAAACGTAGGTAAACTGTAATCTGTTAAAGTGTACCTGTATATACTTATATATATATATATAAAACACACACACACAATTCTGAGACAGTGGACCAATCAAATCACGCCATTTCTGTGTAGTATATACAGTAAATACAAATTAATACTATTACGATCCATTTACAGTAATTTTATCCTAATATATATATATATATATATAAATATATAATTTTTTTTTTTTAACAAGACCTCCCAGGTAGACACCATCTTAATCAGAGACCCTGCAGATCTCAAGTTTTTATAAATAACATCATCTGAGCGACAAACGTAACTTGATCCAGCAACCGGTTCATTCATTTGCCGTACTGCCCAGTCCTGTTTGGGTCACAGGATAGGCTGGAGACTATCTCAGCTGACTGTTTGTGAAGGTGGGATACACTCTGAAGAGCTTACCAGTCCATCGTAGGGCCAACACTCACACGCACACACACGAACACACACACACAGCCATTCACACTCACACTCATACCTAGGGGCAATATGGAACAGCCAATTAGCCAAAATGTGCAAGTTCTTGCACTGTGAGAGGAAACCAGGGCACCCGGAGGGAACCGCACAGGGAAAACATGCAGTCTCTACTTAGAAACGGCCCCACCGGGGACGGGGCTCTTGCTAACCACTACACCATCTGCTGCCACACTGTCGGTGAAATAGAAAGCTGCATGAATGTGGAGGTGTCCATGTGTTCTCAGTAAAATAAAAAAAAAGTACACAGGGAGCGCATGACAATTTAAGATTGCATGTGCAAACATATTAGTGTCTTTCTCTCTGCATTTTGGTATAATTTTAGACGCCCAAAACCTTTTCCTCTCATGTCCTCTTTCTGTCTGTACTTGGCCTGGAAGGTTTAAAAAAAGTGAAAACAAGTCACTGAGTTGTCACCAGTGAACCCCAACCAACCCAGATCCTCTAATAACACCAAGACCGCCATTCGCAGCACGTGACTCAGAACTCATATTGCTCATTTAATTCACATTGTCAGAAGAATGAACACTTGTTCCAGGTATGAGTGCCGTCATTCAATACGAGGGACACACCGAGACTCATCTGAGTGCAAAGTAAACACTATACAGCGCACTAAGTGTACACATGTGTTCTCATTGATTTTAAATTTACAGAAACCTACATACAGGATCCACGTCACCTCCTGGAAGCCCCTAATGAAAAGATAATTCACAGGCACACGATAATAAAGTTGGACAGTAATAAAATAAGAAAGCAGTGCATACTAAAGTTCCCTTACTTGTATTTTATTGCAGACAGCATAAACTTGAGATATTTCATGCTTTTTTTGATGAACTTTACTTTATTTTTGTCATATAAATCCTACACACTGAACTACGTTTGAGTCCCGTAACTCATTACAAATCTAGAGGGGTACTGATAGAGCGCGAGCTCATGCACTGGTTTTAATTACCCTTGTACTCGTCTTACAATATATTCTATAGTACACGGATGTGTTGAAATTAGTAGGAAAATTTTCTCGTTTAAAAGTTTTATGAGATGGTTGGGGTGTGCTGTTTGAAGGTCACTCAAGGTCGAAGGTAAGGGTCTCATCCAAAAGTCCCTACATGGTTTCTTATAAGCACTCATTTCAAGGTTATAAGTACTCAAAATTGATTTTTACCTTTAAAGGTCACCCAAGGTCAAAGGTGTCTCCTCCGAGAGTCCATATATAGCTACCTATTTGCGTATCACTAACGGCATGTCTATCGGCACTCATTTTAAAGTTGTAAGAGCTCTGTCTTCAAAATTTTGTGACCCCGTTCTGACCTTGGCCCTTGACCTAGACATTCCAAAACTAAATCATCTCTGGGCGCGAGGTAGTGTAGAGTCCCCACCAAATTTGGTGGAGATCTGGGCTAAGGTGTGGTCAGGGTTTCGTTCACAGTAAAACTGATAAACAGATGGACTTATAAACGCCGCCGATGGCAATACCTTCAGCAAAACTCAATTTTGAAATCTAAATGTTTAAAAATAATGTTTGTCAAATAAAACCCCATCTTCCCGTGTTCGCGTGGGTTTCCTCCAGGCACTCAGGTTTCTTCCCACAGTCCAAAGACATACCCATTAGGATAAGTTTATGTTAGGATTAGTTCCAAATTGCCCCTGGGTCTGATTGTGAGGGAGAATGAATGTGTGTGCGTTGCTATGCGATGGTCTGGTGAGCTGTTTGGGGCATACCCCTGCTTCGCCCAGTGTCGGCTGAGATGGGCTCCAGCTTCCCCGTGACCCTAGTAGGAAAAAGTGATTGGGCAAACGAGGG
>JAOUQZ010044556.1:0-11377 GCA_028564935.1 Neosilurus hyrtlii | reverse complement strand
CCGACAACATAGCTCCCAGGATCATTAGGACACGCAAACCCCTCCACCACGATAAGGTGGCGATTCGAGGAGGGGGACTGTTCTTTAGGAGTAATGTAGATTAAGTAATACATGTTTGGGGTTTGATTTACTCATCTGTAAAATTTTGCACCCTGAAGGTGAAGTGACTATATGAAACGTTTAAATTAATACTAAATAAATAAATATTGCATGTTAACATACCTTATCATATAAATGTTTAATAATATGTCTTAAAATGCTCAATTAAATTAATAAAATCAATTTCACACAAAATCATTTGAACAGTGTTAATCGATATCAACCAAAAATCTTTGTGTCAAAATATTGCCTCTTTAAACAAAATTGAGGCACCCCTTCTTTTCAAAATCACAACAAAATGTCCATCCAAAAAGCGAATTTCAGTATAGAATATATCCTCCATTTGAGTTAATGCAGGCTTCAATTCATCTGCGCACGGATTTCACGAGCCTCAGTATGTTGTTCTCTGGGATTTTTCTTCACTCTTCCTGCAATGAACCTGTGGTGCTGGCACTCAGCGTTCAAGATGATCCCACATGTTTGATGGCTGACAAATTAGGTGAATACACAGGCCAGCGAAGGACATTAAATGCCTGTTGCTACAGATATTCCATCAATGATCATCATGTGACATTCAAAGCATGGTCAAGATTCCACTGCAGAAGGCTATGCATTTTTGCTGAGCTTTATGCAGGCAAGATGACCATTCGTTAAATGCACCAATTTCTGTTTATTGAGACCCCCAAACAAACTTGGAAGAGTCTAGATGCAGAGCTCAAGCTCAGTGAAGTGTGATGGTAAGTGTTGCTACTGGAAATGAGTAATTGAGGTGTTTAGGGTCATTGAAATCATTGAGTAGGAATATTTACTGAAAGAAAGAAAAAAAGAAAGAAAGAAAAAAAAAGAAAAAGAAAGAGAATGAAAGGAAGTCAAAAACTGGAAGCATTTTTTGGGTTGGACATTTAGGGAGTGGACATTGTTTGCTTGTTTTTTTGTTCAGGCTTACTAACAGATGCCAATGGACACAGATATATAAGCAAATACATGGAGTATTTATTATATACAAATTGATATATGAGAAGCTAAAATTGAATCCTGAGCACAATTTAAGGTTGCATGGGTGTTGTTTATGTGGCATTCTTACACTATTTGAAAACAAATTTTGTACAAAGTTCAAAATCTAACAGTTCTAGAGTTCAATTAGGTCATATTGTTGAATAATTCATGACAGTATAAGGTTCAACAGCTCAGGCAGAGCAATAGTAAGTAAGCTGCAGTAAATATCTCAGGATTATAACTTTCTTGCAAGTGCTGATCAGCTTCACCAAAGACTATTTATACATGATTTAACAGACAGACCTTATTTTGTAGAAGTATGCAGCCCTGAAATCAATCAACACTACATCCAGCATGTTAAGATTGTGGATGTCTTCTAAAAAAGTCTGATTGTGTAAAATGTTTTCCATAATTTTTTTATGCCCTGCATAAATCTGTAATATGTCCAGCATGGCAAGTTGCAATATATTTTTTGCTCTCTTTTTCTCCTTTCCTCCTTCCATCCATCTATTTTCTCTTATCCATCCTTACTCTTGCCCACTATTTTCTCCATCTATTTGTAGAGAATACCAATGCATTCCCAGTCCAGCCAAGAGATATAATCTTTACAGGATGTCCTAGGACTGTCTGGGTTCTCTTCCCATTTAGACCTGCCTGAAACACCTCTCTTAGGAGACATCCAGGAGGCCTTCTTTTGATACATAAGAGCACTGGCTTTCCTCCCAGATGTGTGAACTCTTCCTTTTGTCTAAGTGAGCTCAGACAACCCTTAGAGAAATCAAATGTATGCTACCTGCATCCGTGATCTTGTTTTCCAGTCACAAGTCATATAAATTGTAACAAAGCAGCTTGATAGAAATCAGGATGTATATTTAGATTCCAGATTAGTAAGCAGAGGCGACCATGTCAGAGAAGAAAACACAAACAAGAAACCTCGAGCGAAGCCAGCATAAAAATGGAGCCCATCCTCTTCTGGATAACACAAGATATTGTGGATCTAAAAGTCTGCATGAGTCTACTAAGTCAAAGTCAAACATTAATAAGTGTGCTAAATAATTTTCAGTACAAGCATGATGTAGAAAAAAGTACTGGGGTGAGCACAGGGCAGTGTTATTTCAGCAGCAGTTGTTGGTATATATACGTATTTTGAGTATTCATAACATTGACCACTGTAATACTTTTTAGTGCAAATCTTTAGGACACGTGGAACCATCCAAAGCAGCAGAAAGTGATCTAAAAGTATAGAAACAAGCAGAAATAGGTCAACAGGTCACAGATCAATCAGGCAGAACGAGAAGGTGTTAGGAGCCACAAAGGTAGAAGTGTGTTAGTCTTTTTAATTGGGTGTTTTGAAACAAGCCTTTAACACATGCATTATGCAACTGCTAGATTTTTTTCTTAATGAGAGTATTTCTCCAGAGCATTCAGTGCAGTAAGAGGGTGAATTGGTGGCAGGTGAGCATGAGTGGGCGGATGAGGTACATGACCCACCCAGCTTTATATTCATCCCAGGATTTTACTGTCTAAAACATTTTTTATTATAAATGTCCTTTAAAAAACATGTAAATCTGCCAGTTGGATGACCTTCCAGGATGTGATTTTAAACAGTGATAATGGTAGCTTGGTGGCACAAATTTTATGTGATGGGTCTGCACAAAAAAGTTGGTGAAGTGAAATGAGAAAAATATAAATTCAAAAGTTTGTATAAAAATAAAAATCTGAAAATTGGCATGTGCATATTTATTCACCACCTTTGCCATGAAACCCATCAAAAGTTCTGGTGCAACAAATTACCTTCAGATGTCACATAATTAGTGAAGTGTAATCCAACTGTGTACAATCTAGGTGTCACATGATCTTTCAGCAAAAACACAGCTTTTCTGAAAGGCCCCAGTAGTTGCAACACCTCTAAGCAAGAGGTACCACAACAAACCTGCCAGGAGAGGGCCGCCCACCAAACTCACAGACTGGGCAAGGAGGGCATTAATCAGATAGGCCAGAAAAAAGCCATTACTTAGTGTTTAAAAATAAGAAGGCATGTTTTGAGTTTGCCAAAATGCATGTGGGCTATATGTATGGAGGAAGGTGCTCTGGTCAGATGAGACTAAAATGTAACTTTTCGGCCACCAAGGAAAACACTGTCTGACGCAAACCCAACATATCACATCACCCCAAGAACACCGTCCCCACAGTGAAATGTGGTGGTGGCAGCATCATGCTGTGGGGATGTTTTTCAGCAGCAGGGACTGGGAAACTGAGGTGAGTTGAGAGAAAGATGGATGGTGCTACATACAGGGATATTCTTGAGCAAAACCTGTTTCAGTCTGCCTGTGATTTGAGACTGGGATGAAGGTTCAACTTCCAGCAGGACAATGACCCAAAGCATACTGCTAAAGCAACATTCAAGTGGTTTAAGGGGAAACATTTAAATGTGCTGGAATGGCCTAGTCAAAGCCCAGACCTCAGTCCTATTGAGAATCTGTGGTCAGACTTGAAGATAGCTGTTCACAAGTGGAAACCATCCAACATAAAGTAGCTGGAGCAGTTTTGCCTTGAGGAATGGGCAAAAATCCCAGTGGTAAGATGTGCCAAGCTCATAGTGACTTATCCAAAACGACTTGAAGCTGTAATTGCTGCAAAAGGTGGCTCTACAAAGTACTGATGTTAGGGGGTGAATAGTTATGCACACTGAAGTTTTCTGTTATTTTTTCCTATTTGTTGATTCCTTCACAATAAAAAAAAAAATCACATCTTCAAAGTTGTAGGCATATTATGTAAATAAAATGATGCAAACCTTTAAACAATCCATTTTAATTCCAGGTTGCATGTTACGATACCACACGGAAACAGAAGAAATAAACTTATACAAGTTTATTGTGACCAAGGAGTTGGGCTAGGAGAGCCACACACACGTAAACAAAACTTGAACGGAAATCAAACCTGCCACCAGGGGTGAACACTAACCGATAAACACAACACAACAAACGGAAATTAAACCTGCTGCGAGGGGCGAACATAAACCGACAAACACAACTTACTGGAACAACAGAGGGAGTCAGGAACAGAGAGACGGATGACGGGATTAGTACGTGGACGAAGCGAGGGAGTTGAGGTGAGTCCGAAGCGCTGGTTAGAGTTGCGGTGCAAACACAGACTGCTAACGAGGCTAGACACGGAGTGGTGTCTAGTGGGGGTTTTTATATTGAGGAGGTGATTGGATCCAAAAATAAGGTGCAGGTGATTAGAATTCGGGGGAGTGTGCTCGCGGTGTGTGAGAGTCGGGTCGCCAGCTAGCTGAGGGTGTAACAGTACCCCCCTCCAGGGGCCGTTCCGGGGTTCTGGGGATGTCAAAGTCATGGGAGTCCCCTGGGACGAGGTGCTGGTCGACTGGGATGCTGACGATGGAACTCCTCCATTAGGCTGGGGTCCAGGATGTCTGTGCGGGGTACCCAAGATTGTTCCTCGGGTCCGTATCCTTCCCAGTCGGCCAAATATTCTATCCTCCCACGGCGTCTGCAGGAATTTAGGAGACCCCGGACGGCATGAATGGAGTTTTCCTCTGTAGCCAGTGGTGGAGGGGGTTCTGCAGCCTTGCCTGACTCTGTGGGAGAAGAGGTCAGTGGTGAGTGGTATGGATTTAGCAGGGAGACATGAAACACAGGGTGGATTCGGTAGGTGGGAGGGAGTTTCAATTTGTATGTGATGGGGTTTATTTGTGCAATTATTTCGAAAGGACCTACAAAACGAGGATTTAGCTTTTTGTTAGAGTCTTGGAGATGTTCCTCATGGAGAGCCACACCTTGTCCCCAATCTGGTACCGGGGTGGATCAGAACGTCTTGTGACTGCAGTGGAGGTCCCCTGTCGGACAGCGGGTTGAAGGTGGCAATGGGCCTCGCTCTAGATCTGTTTACTCCTTCGAAAACACTGTTCCACCGTGGGGACGTCCGTGGGTTCACTGTTCCATTGGAAGAGTGGAGGTTGGTGACCGAGTACGCACTGGAATGGAGTCAGCCCTGTGGACGGTTGGCGCAAGGAATTTGTGCATACTCAGCCCATGGGAGGACTCTGCCTGTTTGTTTGGGGGTGATACCCAGAAGATAAACTGACTTTCACCCCCAGTAACTTAAAAAAGGCCTTCCAGAATCTGGAGGTAAACTGCGGACCCCTGTCTGTTACCATGTCCTCCGGTAACCCAAAATTATGAAAGACGTGCTCAAACAGTGCCTTGGCCGTCTCTGCAGCCATTGGAAGGGTCTTGAGAGGGATTAGCTTGCACGCCTTAGAAAAATGATCCACAGCCACTATGATTCAGGTATAGCCCTCGCAGGATGGAAGATCCATCATGAAATCCACCCCGATGTGCGACCACGGACGTTGAGGTATGGGCAATGGAAGGAGCTTTCCAACGGGAAGATGTCGCGGCGTTTTGGATATGTTGCAGGCTTCACATCTGGCTATGAACCTCTTGGTCATGGTGGCCATCCCGGGCCACCAATAGCGCTCCTGGTGGATGGAGAATGTTGCCCTGGTCCCAGGGTGGCCCGTGCCGAGGTTGAAGTGTACAGCCTCCAGTAGGGGGAGTCGGAGGTCAAGGGGTACATATTAAAGTCCTTGCGGTGTTTCTGGTCGCGCTGGATCTGTCTCCAGGGGACGGCTTGGAGCTGTTCCTCCAGGTCCCACTGCATGGAATTTACAAAGCCTATGGACGAAAGGATAGGAGTAGGTTTGTCTGGTGCTTCTTTTGGGTTCATGGATACGGGATAGGGCATCGTCTCTGGTGTTCTGTGATCCTGGGCAGTATTTTATGGTGAAGTTATATCTGGTGAAAAACAAGGCCCAGCGAGCTTGACGGGGGTTCAAACGTTTGGCTTCCCTTAGGTAGCACAGGTTTTTGTGGTCAGTGATGACCTGGAAGGGGTGTTGTGCTGCTTCGAGCTAGTGCCGCCATTCCTCCAAGGCAAGTTTAATTGCTAGCAGCTCACAGTTACCCATGTCATACTTTTGTTCAGCCAGGCTCAGTTTGCGTGAGAAAAAGGCGCAAGGTGATGGACGTCCCTTCCTGTCCTGACATTGGGAAAGGATGGCTCTCACTCTGTTGGTTGAGGCATCCACTTTCACAATGAAAAGTTTGGCTGGGTCTGGATGGTTGAGCACCGGCACTGAGACCTTTGAGTCGTTGGAAAGCTAGCTTGGCTGTATCATTCCAGACAAGGGTCTTGGGTTTCCCCCGAAGTAGCACCGTCAATGGAGCAGTCAAGATACTAAAATTCTTTATGAGCCGACATAGAAGTTGGCGAAACCCAGGAACCGTTGCAGGGCTTTCACTGTCTCGGGTTCTGGCCAGGTTTGGAGGACTCTTACTTTTTCTTCCTCCATTCGGACCCCATGAGCCGATATCACATAACACAGAAATGACACTTATGCTTGGTGGAAGGAACATTTTTCTGCTTTCAGAAATAGCTGATGTTGGCATAGTCGCTGGAGTATCCTCGTTACATGCTGTACATGGTTAGATGTGTCGGGGAAATAAATGAGGATGTCATCGATGTATGGTCACGAATCGGTCCAGCATGTCCCGGAAGATCTCATTCATGAAGCCTTGGAAGGTCGATGGGGCGTTAGCTAGCCCATATGGCATTACCAGGTATTCCTAGTGGCCGTTTGGTGTGATGAACACAGTCTTCCACTCATCTCTGGCCAGTATACGCACTAGATTATAGGCACTGCGGAGGTCCAGCTTACTGAACACGGTTGCCCCACGGAGCTGTTCAAGGGCTGCGGGAACCAGCGGCAGGGTGTACCTGAACTTGACTGTGACTTGATTCAAGACTCGGTAATCTATGCAAGGTCTTAACCCTCCACCCTTCTTAGCGACAAAAAAGAAGCTGGAGGCTGCTGGTGAGGTGGACGGACAAATATAGCCCTGTTGTAGTGCTTCCGCTATGTATTCCTCCATGGCTCGTCGTTCTGGTAGAAACAGAGGATATACTCGACCCTTAGGTACCGATGCTCGGGGTACCAGCTCAATGGCACAATCCCACGGTCTATGAGGTGGTAGTCCCGCAGCAAACTTTGGGCTGAACACATCTCGAAGTATTCCTCAGGGATTGTTATGGTTGTCTGGGCTGCCGGGCTCTCAATGGTGGTTGTACCTAGGTTTACACGTCTCAGGGGTAGCTGCGGAAAGCATTGTGAGAAGCATCCTTCTCCCCACTTTAGGATTTCCCCGGTGCTGCAGGGGATAGTCGGGGAGTGGAGCCAGGGCTGACCGAGGATGATGTCCGTGTGAGAGATTTCGAGGACGAGGAAGGAACGGATATCTTGGTGCAGGGATCCTACTTTTAGTAGTACTGGCTCGGTCTGGAGTTGATGGTCTCGTGGGGTGACGAGTTTCCCGTCTACTGAGCAGATGGTGAACGGCGCTCGGTAGACAAGGAGGTGGAGTTTCCGACAGAGGTCCTCTGATATGAAGTTGCCCCCGGCGCCGGAGTCGATGAGTGCGAGGACTGTGAGAGAGCACATTGGAAAGGTGATTTCAACTGACGTGGGCCGTGTATGGGATTTGAGCACTTCAAATTGGTCCTGACTCACCTTTGGACAAGGAGTTCGTATGGGGAAACTTGCTATGACATGTCTAGCTTGACCACGATAAATACACAGTCCCTCCTGGTTCCGTTGACATCGTTCGGTGGGAGGAAGCCGGAGCGAGTCGACCTGCATGGGCTCAGAGGTTGGTATGTCTGTTGTGGAAGGTGCGGAGAGCTGTAATTCGTGGAGGCATCCGTCAGTGAGCGACACGTACGACCAATTGGATGAACCTTTCGAGTTCCATGGAGTCGTCGTAAGCGGAGAGTTGTAGTCGTAGAGCGGGCATTAATGACTGACGAAAATGGGTAAGGAGAGCAGCCTCGTTCCAACCACTAGTCCCGGCGAGGGTCCGGAACTCCAGGGCGTATGCTTGGATGTCCATCTGTCCCTGACACAGCCGGTGTAGTTTCTCTGATCCATAGTGTCTCCATCCGGGCGGCAGAAAACCTCACGGAGATGCGCGGTAAGTGCGGCGTAAGTGTTGACGGTTGTCCCGTTCATCCTCTACTGCCCTTTGGCCCATTGCAGCGCCCTTCCGGAGAGTAGGGAGATGATATAGGTGACCTAGGACCACTCAGTGGGAAAACGACCGGGGTGCATTTAGATAGCGAGAGCACACTGAGGAAGAAATCCTTCACCGTTATCGCTATCTCCCGAGAATCGAGCAGGGTTGATGATGGGGCTGTCGGCCAAAGTTGATACCATAGATCTCACCGTGGGTGTTTCAGTAGGAAGTAGGGCGCGGCATACTTCCTCTCCAAGGGATTAGAACGCGTCCAGTGTGAAATAAACTTATACAAGTTTATTGTGACCAAGGAGTTGGGCTTGGAGAGCCACACACGTAAACGAAACTGAACGAAAATCAATCCTGCCACAAGGGGCAAACACTAACTGATAAACACAACACAAGAAATGAGGTGCAGGTGATTACAATTCGGGGGAGTGTGCTCGCGGTGCGTGAGTCGGGTCGCGAGCTAGCTGCGGGTGTAACATTGTGAGGCAAAAAAAACATGAAAAATGCCAAGGGGGGTGAATGCTTTTGCAAGCACTGTATGTATTAATGCATGTATATATGTATGTAATTATATATATATATATTTATATATGTTTGAAAAGCACAACATCTGATACAGATCATTAAACAAAGGCACAATAATCATGACAAAAATGTACATCGGCTGATGTAAGTGAACAAACAGCAAAACAAATTGCATGTTTAGGCATGATCTAGTCGTAAGTCAAATGTACTGGATATAGTTAATATATACAATGTGCATACTTCGGCAGTGACTATTTCTAATCTCCGTGACCATCCATTTTCTCTGGAAATGTGCTGAAATGTGGCCTAATTGATAAACAAACGTGCATTTGTGAATGGCGCTTAAATGAAACCCCCAAATTCACAAGCAATACGAGCATGAAACCCAGTAAATTTATATTAGGAAAATAGGTATTTAAACAAACATTATAATGTTTTATAATTATTCATGATTTTACCACAGCAAAACATTGAAACTGGGTTGGCAAACATGGCAGCTAGTCAGCCTGGTGTATGTGCCTCGCTTGCCAATATTCTGGCCACTCTAAGTAGACGTTAAGTAATACTGATGATATCAGCATGATTTGATAAAGAAATATAAGAAGGATAATTGTATATGGTGCTTTACCCATAAATTACAAAAATAATTACACAAAACATCCAGATCTCAGAGCCACAACAGAGACTGATAGATAAACACATCTTTGGATTGCTAAAGTTGTAATACACAATATCAGCAAGCATTTAATTAGTTTATTAATCAGTGCACATGACTAGCTTTAAATAAGCTATAAATTGTAGCATAAAAATAACTGTGATACACACAATATGAGCTTAAAAAATAAGGCTTCTGAGAAGTGGATAAAGCTGCAATTAGACATGTTTATTCTGTTGATATTGAGAAATCTTTTTTACATGAACCATTGAGAAAGAAAAGGAACATCAAAGAATAATACTGTATATACACACACCAAAAAAAAAGTTAGTCAACAAATATATAAGAAGTGATTATTAATAATTCTCTGTGTCTAACCCTTGGATATCTATACTTCTTACATTCTCTCCACCCATTTATTTATTTTTATGTAATCCTATTCTTTCAAATGCAAGTCTTTAATGTCGAATATTGGACGACTTGCTCTGCACCGAGTGTTTGTGGAATAAATTAATGCTTTGTGCTTTTTCAAAGGCCATGATGTTATTAGTACACACACACGCACACACACACACACACACACACACTATCACATACACAAACACACACACACATATATATATATATAAAGAGGGCTCTATCACACTTTTTAACCTTTCATCATTAGCACTCTATAGAAGGCCACCACCACCCTATGTGGTTTTTTTTCTTACTCTCTCTTTACATGCTGTGCCTTCTTCTCATCTCCTGCACAGAAATGAAAGGATTGAATTTAGTTAGAGATTAATAAAAGATTCAGGCAGAGGGCACAAATGTGCAAGAAAAAACACTTCATCTCATAGTAAGGAAAAAATCCTAATTTAGAGTATCACCATTGTGTTATCTGGCCATAAATTAAATACACAAAATGCTTTCATATTTTCTGTAGGCTTATACATCCATAGCTCATCAAGCTTCAAAATTAGAGTTCAGCAAGATAAACTCAAAGTAAACAAATTAGAATTATCCCGTCTAAGCTAACCCCTTTTGTGCCTCCTCATGTTCTTTTCTATGTCTTGTATCAATCAATGTATATTTATGTTTGGTACGAGGGCCTAATTTCATTTCCAGTGGCTCCTAGGAGTGTGAGGTCCTGCTGTAGGACTTAGTCATGTCTGTTCTGTTTGATCTGCTCTCTCCTACCCCGTGTGTGTGTTTCAGATTACAGGCTCCGCCCTGATTAGCTCACCTGTTCCTCATCCCCACCGGAGGATAAAAGGGGGCCGCTTACCTTGTCCCGATTGCCAGATCGTCTTGGGCCATCATTGAATGAGCGCTTGCGTCTTCACAGAGAGAGCTTGTGCCGTCTTTGAGGATAGTGCTTCTCGCACCCGCGCCACGATCCAGACGTTATTCCATAGGGTTCATGTGCCACGTTATCCGTGTTCCTAATAAAGGATCCCTGTTATCACCTGATCTTATCGTCTCTGTCCTGCATTTGAGTCTATCTGTTCTTGGTAACGGTGTAACAAGGAGTGTGAACGGTTTTGTGTGAGTGTTAGCCTGTAGTGGTCTAGCAAGGTATTCAGGGTTTACTCCGCCCTTGCCCAATGCTGGCAGAGATAGGCACCATATATTTTTTATATATTTACTGTTACTTCAATATGTTTATTGTAATATATTTACATAAGCCAACATAATTTTTGCAGTGTTGGTGTAGGCTTTACCAGAGTGCCAATGTTGCTGATTATGTTTTTAGAAATTAATTGTTTCACCTATATATTGAAGCACAATTCAACACTCAAAGTTGAGAAATTATATCATTTATTAATCTTTTTTAAGTAACAATAAAAACCAGAAGACAGAGCTGCTGAACAGTCACAAACTGTTTCAGATAACCACTGTTATCTGGCAGCAGAGCAATATTTCTTTTCAAAAAATGCAATTGTGTGTGTGTGTGTGTGTGTGTGTGTGTGTGTGTGTGTGTGTGTGTGTGTGAGAGAGAGAGAGAGAGAGAGAG
>JAOUQZ010044555.1:0-11377 GCA_028564935.1 Neosilurus hyrtlii | reverse complement strand
AGTGATCTTTGTCTCATCACTTCAGAGTATAGAGTCCCAGTAGTCTTCATCTTTTTCAGCATGGGCCCTAGCAAATTCTAGACGTGCTTTTTTGTGCATGGGCTTTAGGAGAGGCTTCCTTCGTTGACGATACCCATGCATGCCATTCCTCTGCAGTGTGCACCATATGGTGTCACAGGAAACAGTCACTCCAGTTTTGCTTTCTACTACTTTAGCTAACTGCAGTGAACTTGCATGGCGATTTTCTTCAACCCTTCTTATCATAAGACGCAACTGTCGAGTTGTTAACTTCCGTGGACGGCCTGGATGTCTTTGTAAGATGGTTGCACTTTTATCTTTCTTACACTTTTGGATCACTTTTGCTACAGTATTTTGACTGATATGTAAAGCTTTGCTGATCTTCTTGTAGCCCTCACCTTTTTTGTTTGAAGAAATTACTTCCTTTCTCAGATTTTTTGACATTTCTTTTCCATGGGGAGCCATTGCTGACAGCATGAAATGGGAAGGGCTTTTCTTTGTTAATTATTACCCCTTTATAGTCACCTGTCTGCTGGACACCTCTTAAATGAATCATTAGACTAACCTGTGGTTAAATGCCTTTTAATTAGAATGTTGTAGTCTTAAGTGTGGCTTTCTCCTAAGACTATAATTGGGGTGTACTCATTTTTGCAACATGGGCTTGAATGAATTTGTTAGGAAAATCACTTTTTTGTGTGTGCAAATTAACAAATCTTATTTGCAATCAATGGCCCACATTTGTGGGAGTATTTTGTATCATAGAAAATGTTGATTCTGAAAGGAAACTACAGGTTTTCTGACAAATGTAGTGGGGTGTACTCATTTATGCAGAGCACTGTATGTATGTCTGTGTGTGTGTGATATATATATATATATATATATATATATATATATATATCTCACCAGGCCTACAGAGAGGAGGTGGAGCAGCTGGTGAGATGGTGTGAAGTCAACAAGTCAACAACCTGATTCTGAATGTTGACAAGACCAAAGAGATCATTGTGGACTTCAGAAAGATCCAGCCCAGCAAAGCCCCTCTCTTCATTAACAACATGGCCATGAACATGGTAAGCAGCACCAAGTTCTTGGGGGTGCACATCACAGAGAACCTCACTTGTACTATCTCTGGTTAAGATTCAAGATAGAATAGAATTCAACTTTATTGTCATTGTCACAAGTACAAAACAACAAAATGCAGTTTGCATACATCCAGAGTGCTTTAGCAGAAATAAATATGTATATTACAAATGTACAATAAGATTATAGGTATAAGCATTATATATAGTTATTGCAGGCTATACATATGAGGCTGTGGAACTATAATTATTGTATATGATGTGATTATCTACACAGTATTGCAATTGTGATCAAGTGATATATATATATATATATATATATATATCTACAATAGTGCAGTGGGAGTTAATTTGTTTTTGTTGTGTTTTTCTGTGTTAAAGTGCAGCTTAATGGTGGAATTGATGTCAGAGGACAGAGTTCAGGAATCTGACAACTGTGGGGAAGAAGCTGCTCCGATATCTGGTGGTGTTAGTCCAGAGGCTCCTGTAATGCCTACCAGAGGGCAAAACGGTCAAGAGTCCATGTGCTGGGTGACTGGTGTCTCTAATGATTTCTCCAGCTCTTTTCAGACACCGATTCCTGTAGATGTCCTTTATGGTAGGAAATGGTGCTCCTACGATGCGCTGGGCGACTTTCACCACCCTCTGCAATGCCTTCCGGTCCGAAGTAGAGCAGCTCCCATACCAGACTGTGATGCAGGATGCTCTCGATGGTGCAGCGGTAGAAGTTCACCAGGATGTCTGAGGACAGGTGGTTCTTCCTTAGAGTCCTCAGAAAGAAGAGGTGCTGGTGAGCCTTCTTGACCAGCTTGGAGCAGCCAGTCATCCAGGTGAGATCTTCGGAGATGTGGACTCCCAGGAACTTGAAGCTGTTCACACGTTCCACCACAGATCCCTTAATGTTGATGGGTGTATGTGGGTCAGCATTCCTCCTGAAGTCGACGATGAGCTCCGTGGTCTTCTCTGTGTTGAGCATTAGATTGTTGGAGTTGCACCAGTCAGCCAGGTGATCCACCTCCTCCCTGTAGGCGACCTCATCGTTGTCTTTGATGAGGCCAATCACAGTGGTGTCATCTGCAAACTTAATGATGGTATTGGAACTATCAAAAGGTCTGCAGTCATGGGTGAAGAGGGAGTAGAGGAAGGGACTCATCACACAGCCTTGTGGTACCCTGGTGTTTATGATGATAGTGGAAGAGCGATAGTTATCCAGTCGGACGTGTTGGGGCCAGCTGGTCAGAAAGTCCAGTAACCAGTTGCACATGAGGGGACTGATGCCTAAGCCTTTCGCAATGAGTTTTGAGGAGATGATTGTGTTGAAGGCTGAACTGAAGTCTATGAACAGCATTCTGGCGTAGGTATTTTTATTGTTCTGATGTGAGAGGACAGAGTGCAGCGCTATGAAGACTGCATCCTCTGTGCTCCTGTTCTGCTGATATGCAAATTTGTGGGAGTCCAGAGTGTGGGGGAGACAGGATCTGAGGTGTGCTAGGACCAGCTGCTCGAAGCACTTTGTGATGATGGGGGTGAGGGCTACTGGGCGGAAGTCGTTGAGGCTTAATAGGTTGGATTTTTTGGGTATTGGTACAATAGAGGTGGATTTGAAGCAGGTTGGTACCACAGCACGAGCCAAGGACAGGTTGAATATGTCTGTTAGTACTCCTGCCAGCTCCCCAGAACACGCTGTGAGGACACGTCCAGGGATGCCGTCAGGGCCCGCAGCCTTGTGGACTGTAATCCTGCTCAGCATTGCTCCTACATCGTTGGGGGAGAGAGTCAATGGTTCATGTTCCAGAGTCACATCTGTCTTGCTTGCAATTGTTTGGTTCCCCCTCTCAAAACGGACATAAAAGTTGTTGAGCTCATCGAGGAAGAGGATATCAGAGGGGAGCAGGGGGTTGATGGTCCTGTAGTCTGTGATGGTCTGGAGACCTTGCCACATATGTCGGGGGTCGGAGTTGGAGAAGTGTTCTTCTACCTTCCCCTTGTAGTGGCGTTTAGCCTTTTTGATGCCACTCTTCAGCTCAGCCCTGGCTGTGCTGTAGGCTTGTGCATCCCCTGACCTGAAGGCGGTGTTGCGAGCCTTCAGCAGGAGACGGACATCCCGGTTCATCCAAGGCTTCTGGTTGGGGTACATGGTGATCTGTTTCTGGGTGGTGACACTGTCTATAGTTATAACTGTCTATAGTTATAACTGTCTATAGTTATACTATAAGATGCCTGCACTTCCTGAGATGGATAAAAAGAGCCTACCTGCCCCCCTCATTACAGGAGTACTGTAGAGAGCATCCTCATTAACTGCATCTCTGTGTGGTGCAGAGGATGCACTGCTGCCGACTGGAGGAATGTGAGGAGAGTGGTGAGGTCAGCTGAGAAAATCTTCGGGAGCTCTCTTACTTCTGTGCAGGACATTGCACTCAGCGATGTGTGTCCCAGGCCAGAAACATCACCAAGGATGCCTCACACCCCCACCACAGACTTATTTCACTTCTGCCCTCTGGAAAAAGATTCTGCAGTTTTTAGTGTAGAATCACCAGGTTCCAAAATAATTGTTTCCCCTAGGCCATCAGACTCTTAAATCCATATACTGTAATAAACTACTGACACTTTTGAAAACCATACCTTATTGCACTTTGCACAATTTTTTGTCATTTGCACAGTTTATATTCTACTGTCTATATTCTCTAGACTCCTTTTGAACTGTACCTCATTGCATTTTGCACTATTTTTTGCACAGTCTATATTCAATTGTCTATAATCTATACACTTACTGTCTATATTCTATATTCTGTATCTTCAAATTATGTGTTTAATGATTTATTTGTTTGTTTATTTGCACAGTCTATATTCCATTGTCTATAATCTATACACTTACTGTCTATATTCTGTATCTTCAAATTATATATTTATTTATTTGTTTGTTTATTTATTTGCACAGTCTATATTCCATTGTCTATAATCTATACACTTACTATCTATATTCTATATCTTCAATTTATTTATTTAGTTTTGTGTATAATGTAGTCAGCAAATGCAACGACATTTCGTTTTGTATATATTTGTATATCTGAATGACAATAATGCCTTTTTAAGTCTTAGATATACATATTCTAAAATATGAAGCCACAAATATCCAAATAAACAGATAAAGACTGAATCTGGTCAGTGAGTAATATATAACAGTAGAATCTAAATGTAGTGCAAATGCAAATGTATAAAGTGGATCTTGTTGTGATATGGAGGAGTTGTACAGTTTAATGGCCACAGGTAGGAATGATTTCCCGTGTCGTTCAGTGGAGTATTTAGGTGGTATCAGTCTCCCTCTGAACGTGCTTCTGTGACTGGTCAGCAGGTTGTGAAGGGGGGGTGGGAGGTATTGTTCAGTATTGTCCTTATTTTGGACAACATCCGTCTCTCTGACACTACTGTTAGAGGGTCCAGCATCATCCCAACAACGGTACTGGCCTTGCAAATCAGTTTGTCCAGTCTGTTGGCATCTACAACGCTCAGCCTGCTGCACCAGCATGGAACACCATATAGGATAGCGCTGGCCACAGCAGACTCATGGAACATCCTGAGCAGTGTTTAGCAGATGTTGAACGACCTTAGCAGTCTCAATAAATAGAGACTGTTGTTTCCCTTTTTATAGAGTGTGGTAGTGTTTTTAACCCAGTTTAATTTATTGCCAATATGAATTCCAAGGTATTTGTAATGTTCCATCATTTTAACATTGACATGGATTGAAACAGGGTTTACTGATGTCCCAAAATCCACAATTAGTTCCTTGGCCTTTGTCACAAGCTGCAAATGATTCTGCTCACACCATGTGACAAAGGAATCCACAGAAGCCCGATATTTTGTCTTCTCACCTCCACTGATACATCCAACTTAACTTTTGAAGATGGCAGGTCTCTGTACAATAACTGAAGTCTGTTGTGTAGAGTGTGAAGAACAATGGAAGAGGTGCCTTGTGGTGCTACGGTGTTGCTAACCACCGTTTCTGACTAATTATGCACATACTGAGGTCTTCCAGTTAGGTAGTCCATAACCCAGGACACAAGAGAGGCATCCATCTGCATCGCTGTCAGCTTCTAATGCAGGAGTGTCAGCCTGACGGTATTGAATGCACTGGAGAAGTCAAAAAAACATTACCCTCACAGTGCTTGCTGGTTGGTCCAGGTGGGTGTAGGCACAGTTAAGCAGGTAGATGATGGCTTCCTCAACTCTGAGATGGGGCTGGTAAGTGAACCAAAGTAGGTACAGATGTGGTCTAACAATGTATAAGAGCAGAGCTTGGCTGATCCAGGATGAGTCTCTCGAGAGTCTTCATGACATGTGAAGTCAATGCCATAGGTCTGTAATTCTGGGGGCCACTGGGATGCGGTGTCTCTGGTTCAGGAATGAGCCATAACATCTTCTACAGTACTGGGACCCTCTGTCAACTCAGGCTCATCATGAGGATATTATGTAAGACTCTACAAGGCTGGGGGGCACAGGCTTTTAGGACACAGGGGCTCGCCGCATCTGGTCCTGCTGTCTTGCCTGAGTGGAGCCTTTTCACTGCTCTCTGAACATGGTCATAGGTGAAGTTGACAGGTGGGGAAGGGGTGCCAGGTCTATCACAGGAGAAAGAGATGCAATAAGGAGAGGTGAGGGAGAGAGTGTGGCATGGCAGGGGGGTTCTCCTGACAAGTTAGAAGGTGGCTGAATAGTAGCCGCAGTGTTGAATCTGTTATAAAACACAGATTTCATATATCTTCATAAAGCATACAACTGCTGTGGTTCTCAAAGCGGGCATAGAAGGTGTTCAGTTCCTTAAGTAGAGAACCAGTCACCTCCCCATTGTGGCTCTTTCGCTTTTAGTCAGTGATGGTGTTTAGCTCACTCAACATGCCTGACGTTTGAGCCACTGTAGTAGGATTCCACCTTTTTCCTGTACTATCCCTTGGCTGTTTGTGTTGCTTTTCTGAGAGAGGACCGGGCATTCCTGTATTCACAAGGATCTCTGGATTTAAAGGCAGCTGTCCTTGATCTGAGTGCAGCGCACACCTCTTCGTTGACTCATGGCTTCTGGTTGGGGTAAGTCCGTACAGTAATCCACAATACAACGTCATCGATGCTTTTGTTGACATATTTGATAATGTATTTAGAGTAGACATTCACATTGTTGTTGGTGGCAGTTCAGAAAACTTCACAATACATAGTGCAGAAGCAGTGTTGCAGGATGATATCTGATTGGTTGGTCCATTGTTGAACCTTTATTGGCTTTATATGCTAAGTGCATTATTGGCTGCTTGTGCTCCAGCCTCTGTGTATGGGTTGGTTGTAGCAGGACCTAGGAGTTATCTAATTTGCCAAAGGCTGGTCAGGGGCAGGTTTTGTAGGCATGTGTAAATGGGGTGTACACAGTCCACGATGTTCCTGCACATTGGAAAGTCCACAGCAAAGTCGACAGCATAAGTTTTTTCTGGTTCACTTTGTTGAAGTCACCAGCCTGCCTGGTTTGATAATCAGCCAATTATGTTGAAGCAGTGGAATGTAAAATTATACAGATATAGGCCAGCACCTTTAGCTAATGTTCACATAAAATACCAAAATGGAGGTTAAAAAAAAAAAAGTGATCTCAGTAATTTTTAACGTGGCATGTTTTTTCATGTCAGATGGGTGAGTTTCTATAACTGCTTCTATAAGATTATGGGATTTTTTAGGCAATAGCCTCTAGCGTTTACTCAGAATGGGGCAATAAAGAAAAAAAATCAGTGAGAAGTAGTTTTTCTGACAGAAATACCACATTGATGAGTGAAGTCAATAGAGAATGGCCAGACTGGTTTGAGCTTACAGAAAGACTACACTAAGATAACCACAGTTGTGCTTGACAGAAAAGCATGTCAGAATGCACAACATGTCAAACCTTGAGATGAATAGAGTACAACATCAGAAGAAGACTTCAGACTCCACTTCAGCTAAGAATAAGAATTTGAGAAGGCACAAGCTTCTCAACACTGAATAGTATAACTGTAAACAGCCTGGTCTGATGAGTTGAGATTTTTCTGGAGCATGCAGGTGATAGGGTCAGAATTTGGTGCCATCAACCTTAGTCCAAGGACCCGACCTGTTTGGGGCAAAAGCAAAAAAAAAAAAAAAGAAAGAAAAAATTGTCTTGTTAATAGCAAGTAATCATAGTTTGAATGTCAAAGCCTATTTGAGTGTTGTTGCTGACCATGGTGACCCCTTCTTGGCCACAGTTTACTCATCTAATTTTTATTTGATGCGCCGTATCTGAATTGAAAATTTATCCAAAATGGTTTAATGAACATGACAAGGAGATCAGTGTTTTTACAAATCCTTTCCCATTCACCAGTTCTGAGATATGATAAAATAAGAGATTCACAGCATGAAAATGCACCTAAAAAATCTGGAAAAGAATTCAACATCAGATTTCAATTTCCAACATTTTGAGGAATTTGTGACCTGAAGAATCAATACTGTTTTAAGGGTGATGGGACCCAGTAATACTTTAGTTTACTTAATGAGTGTAATCCTTATCAATTCTGAGATTTTCTTCAATCCTACATGATGCAAAAGTAAAAAACAAAAATTCCCTAGTTATCCAGAGATGCCCACATTCATGCAATGGGCAAAACACATACTCACTCACTCACTCACTCACTCACTCACTCACTCACTCACTCACTCACTCACTCACACACACACACACACACACACACACACACACACACACACATATATATATATATGCATATTGACTTCATTTTTATCCCCATTAGGAAATTGCTTTTTTCTTTTTTTTATTTATTATTATTATTTTTTTAATTTATCATCAGTTTAATCCTCTTTAGGGTCACAGGGCAGATGAAGCAGCTGAATCTGGGCTAAAGGCAACTCACCAGAAACCTTTTCAGAAAGCCAGATTATTGCAGGGCCATTGCATTGTTTATGTGAGATAAATAGAAATAAAGATTAACAGAATATGTCATTTATCAGAATGTCACATCACTACAAATATTAAATAACATCAAATGCACTGGTAAGTGCCCCCTCTTTCATTCCTTTTCTGAATTAAGTACTAAGAGAGTGATAAAGTCAAAGGTATTTTATTATGATGCTCCAGGCAGGATTATACCAAGTGTAACACCTATCACTATCAATACTTAAATTAAGAATTAGGAAAGGTAGACATTAACCAAAACTACATGGAATAGAAAGGAGAATTGTCTGGATTGGTGTTATAAATACCACTGTGATGTTAGTAATTGTAAAGCTTTTAGGGGTTCATTGATATGATGCTGATATATTTTAAGAACACTGCTATATCACCTCTGAGGTTAATTTTTTTTCTCCTTTCACTTTGCACAGCCTTTGAGGTCTGAGTGAAGCATTTAATCTCTCCAAGTCCAGGTGCCAATGTCAGCTTAGCTAGATCAGCCTAGTTTTACCAGCCTCTACCAATAGCATTTACGTCAAACAAAATTGGCTGACTTGCATTAAGGTTTTCAGAAACTTGTGGGTTTCACCTGTTTTAAGAGCTACCATTATTTCTCGCTTCCTGTTGCTATGACTCCCACGGGTTTAAAGTGTTAGGTGCTGGATCACTTTGCCCATTTAGCTTATTCTGCAAGCATTATCACGTGTAGCAGTGGATTGTACAGTATGATTCAACAGTTTGCATGTTATAGCCTTATAGATATTTTTAAAGACCTGGCTTATCCTGCCCACAATCAATTCATTATTATGACATGAACATAACCTTGACCACAATCTCTAGCTTTCTATGTGCTCATGTAGCTGAATACTGAGGCTTTACAAATTTCGTCAATAAAAATGTTAGACAACATTTCCTAAAATGATTATGAGGAGTAAGTGGTAAGAATCTCGAAGCTCCCCCTAGGTACCCCTTTTCAACATATTGTCACATGCATATCATACGTGGAAGCTCAGTAGACAATGGCCTTAATTTATGAAAAAAAAGCACGCAGGATATTAGGGTCACGGGGAGGCTGCTGCTCATTTCAGCCAACTCTGGGTGAGGGTGGGGAACACCCTGGACAGCTTGACAGGCCATCACAGGAATCGGACAAAATATTAAACCTAAATCTTTTAAATAGACTTAGTGTCAAATACTTCAATGTGTTGTTTTTTTTTTTGGTTTATTTTTATTTTTTTAATTAAGCTAACATTTTGAGTTCTTTTGGGGTGTAGTAACTATGATGCTCATATATTTACTGTGAGGCTAAGTTTCCAATCTCCTTTGCTCAGCCTTTCATGGGGTGGGGGTGCTAAGAGCAGCTTGTGCTGGAAACCAATTTAAGCTGGTCTATGATAGTCTTAGCTGGTCATTGCCCAGTCTTCTAGATTTTTGCCGATTTAGCTGGGTTGGCCACCAGATAGACATGTTCGTATAGCCAGCTGATAAATCTAGTCATGGTGGTGGGGCAAGCCAGTCAAGCGGGCTATGCTGGTATGGCCAACCTATCAGGTTTGTAATGCCAAAGGGATCTTTGATAGTGATTTTCCAGTTCGTTGCATAACTAATTTGATAAGGAGGTCATGGTTTGCTCACTTACTCAATTTCACACAAATGTGCAGTTGTGTATTTTAGTTACATACTATTTCTTCAGTTATTTATTAACAGTCTTAATAAATTGTCATACATTATTGCCTAATGCCTAATAAAATAATATCAGATTTTTATCAGATGTTTGACAGTGTTTTAGAAGGGAGTTCGAGGGGATGAGTTCATCCTTGCAACCCTAATTAAGAATGAAGTAGCTCCAAAAATGAAATAAATCAAGCTAAAAATAAGATATAAAAGGGCATGCTCAGATGATGTATAAGTTGTTTCAATTTGCTGCAGCATCTTATTTAAATGCTATACAATGCTTCAGTGGTGTATGTGGCCAGCATTAAATGACCAATAGTTTAAATTACCTACCTGGTATGTCTGAATGTGCCCTTTGTTATCCCTCTTCAAATTTTGGCTTTTTAAATGCTGTTGTGCTGTTAATAATAATAAATGATTTTATTAACATATGAGTAAGTAAACATATATTTTACTTCTACTGCAGAGAAAGTGTATTTGTGCCTTTTGCTCATTATTACACTTGTGTGAGCTTTGCCTATTATGAAATTTTGTGGGCATCACCACATTCAAATTAGCTATGCTGTGCCTGCCCCTGACAAATCATTGCTGATTACCATTCAACATACACATATGACTACAAAGAATATCACTGTTTTTAAAGCTTTTTTTTTAATTCATCAGAAATCTTTAGTTCTTCTCTGCTTAAGTGAGCATTTACACTTTAAAAAGTAATCAATTAGTCCAATTTTATGGCCAGTTGTAATTTGCTGGCTGCCTTTATGATGGGGTGCACAGATATCAACTAGTTCTCATAATTTACTTTCAATCTTACAGCTTCCACTTGTTCCACATCAGGAGCTGTCACTGTCCACACAGCATCCAGCCATCTAGTTAGATGAGTATACATAGACCCTAGTTTTGCATGAGTACTCTTAGTATTTTATGTCAAAAATTAGATGAATGACATTACTCTTCTTAATATTTTTTTTGAATATTCAAGTTGAATGAAAAATGTATAATCTGTATAATTTCTATTGCAATGGTTTAATACATTTGTTGAGTAAAACAATGTGAGTTTAAAGTGTGGTGTGCAAGATCTCTATACTCATTATATCTCTTTCTGCAGGAATTATAATGTGTGGCTGTGGATCATACAATATTCACATGTCATAGCTTTATGGAGTAGTCAAAAAGGCTGTCTCACCCTGCCCACAGTCCAATTCATTGTTTTGTACTTGACCATAATTGTGACCACTTACTCAGCTAGCTTTCTGTGCACTCATGTAGCTGAATACTGGGACTTTACAACTTTCACTAATAAAAATAGAAGAAAGTAATTTTCAGTTACCATTACTCTATTATGTATTTGTGTGTTACTAGCTAATTTAATTAATATTGGCCAACAGCTATGTGCTTTCTTCCTGTTTACAGCGGGAATTTACGTCTGCTCACGGCATCTGTAGCTATGCTTTTAGGAACCGTGTGTGTGTGTGTGTGTGTGTGTGCGCGGTTATGCCCGATCAAATCGGAAGCAAAACTAGTTTTTCAACCTGGAAATACGCTCACTATTTTACATTAATCAAGCACAAAGACAAGAACATTCCAGTAAAGTGCAACCTATGTCTTTCTGGATCGAAGGTCCTGTCTACTGCGACAAACAGCAACTCCAATTTGCTCAAGC
>JAOUQZ010044554.1:0-11379 GCA_028564935.1 Neosilurus hyrtlii | reverse complement strand
TAATCCATCCGTCTAACCATTATCCATCCATCCATCCATATATTAATCCATCCATCCATCCATATATTAATCCATCCATCCATCCATATAATAATCCATCCATCTAACCATTATCCATCCATCCATCCAACCATTATCCATCCATCCATCCATATATTAATCCATCCATCTGACCATTATCCATCCATCTATCCATATATTAATCCATCCGTCTGACCATTATCCATCCATCCATCCATCCATATATTAATCCATCCAACCATTATCCATCCATCCATCCAACTATTATCCATCCATCCATCCATATATCAATCCATCCCTCTGACCATTATCCATCCATCCATCCATCCATATATGAATCCATCCATCTAACCATTATCCATCCATCTATCCATATATTAATCCATCCCTCTGACCATTATCCATCCATCCATCCATCCATGTATTAATTCATCCATCTAATCATTATCCATCCATCTATCTAACCATTATCCATCCATCCATCCATCCATATATTAATCCATCCATCTAACCATTATCCATCCCTCCATCCATATATGAATCCATCCATCTAACCATTATCTATCCATCCATTTAACCATTATCCATCCATCCATCCATATATTAATCCATCCATCTAACCATTATCCATCCATCCAACAAAAAATGTGTGTGTGTGTATATATATATTTATATATATATCTCTGTGTGCCTCTCATCTAACCCTTATTCCTCCATTCATCTATATATTCATCCATCCATCCATCCATACATTAATCCATCCATCTAACTATTATTTCTCTATCTATTTAACCATTATCCATTCATCCATATAACCATTATCCATTCATCCATCCATCCATTTATTAATTCATCCATCCAACCATTATCTATCCATCTATCCAACCATTATCCATCCATACATCCATCCATCCATCTAACCATTATTCATCCATCCATCCATATTTTAAATTATCCGTCCATCCATCCATCTAACCATTATCTACCTTTTTTTGCCATCCATTAACCATCTTTACATTATTCTCTCTATCCATTTATCTAACATAGTACATAGCAACCTAGTAATTTATCCATCCATCTATCCTCCTATCTGTCCATTAACTCCCAGTCTGTTTCTTTTTCCCTTTCTGGCTGTCTTGTGTCTCTCGGAGCGTGTTCTGTTTCTCAGCCCGTTGACTTGGTGAATAATGAGACAAGGCCTTTCTTTCCCCCTCCGTTAGCTTTGCTCTGCCGCCGTGTGATAAAGACTGATGGTTCCTCCAGCGTATCTTAGCTTAAAGCGCTGCTCACACACGCCGCAACTTCCTGTCTCTTCACTCTATCTCCACATTCCTCTTCTCTCCTTTTTCTTCTTTCAGTTTTTATCATGTCATCTTTTCTCCTGGAATCTGTCATACTCTATGTATCCCTCTCTCACTCAATTACTCTCTTTCTCTCACTCACTTTTTCTAACTTTCTCACATACTCTCTTTCTCGGTCTCTGTCTCTGTCTCTCTTACACTATCTCTCCCTCTCTCTCTCTTTCTCTCTTCCTCTCTCCACTTTCTCTTTCTCTCACTTTCTCTCTCTCTCTCTCTCTCTCTCTCTCAATCACTCTTTCTCTCTCACTTTTTCTAACTTTCTCTCACGTACTCTCTTTCTCTGTCTCTGTCTCTCTCTCTCTTACACTATCTCTCCCCCTCTCCCTCTTTCTCTCACTTTCTTTCTCCCACTTTCTCTCTCTCTCTCTCTCTCTCACTTTCTCACTTTTTCTTTTTCTATTACTTACTCTTGTTCGCTCTCTCTCTCTCACTGTCTCTCTTTCTCTCTCACACACACTTTCTCTCTCCCTTTCTTTCACTTTTTCTCATTTGCTCTCTCTCACTTTCTCTGTCTCTCTCTCTCACACTATTTCTTTCTCTTTCTCTCACTCTCTCTTTCTCACTTTCTTTTTTTCTCTTTTTCTTTCTATCAATCTTTCTCTCTCTTTCTCTCTATTTCAATTTTTCTGTTTCTCTCTCTCTCACTTTCTCTCTTTCTCACTTTCTCTGTCTCTCTTTCTACCACTTTCTCTCTCACTCTTCTCTTTCTCTCTTTCTTTCTCTGCCACGTATTTTGATTCCATGCTGTCCTTCTCCCCATCATCATTTCTCATTCACTCATTTTTTTCTTTCATCCTTTGATGTGTTTTTTCTCTCTCCATCCTCTCTGATCTCCTGGTTGATCTCTGTTTGGATCTCCATTTCTTCATGTTCTGGACGTTAGAGCCGTAGAGACGTCTGAGAGGTGCAGATAGCCATTAGGTTGAATAAGAAAAAGCGCTCTGGACAAATTGCATTTTCTCCATGAAGCCTCACTCGAGTTCACTCTTCAGTGAAGACGGTAAAAGCTTTAGCGTATTGGGGAGGGAAATATTCACTCAGTAAAGAAAAGGAGGCTAATTACTGGCTGTCCATCTGTCGAGTGTTTCAGAGGAGGAGTGTGTGATGTAGGATGACCTCACTACAACAAATGTGAAGAGCTTCCAGAGTCGCGTTGGAGGAATACGAATGTGGGCTGTAGATGAAGCAAGATGGCTTCCATGCTCCTTATTCAGTGCTTTATAGAATAGCACTTGATGCAGCACATTTTGTTTTTGCGAGTTCTGATACACATTCATGCAGGTCTTTATTTGATCAGACCTTTTTGAATTGATAAAATAATGCATGTTGATAATTTGACAAACTCTATTACAACCGACCTGTTTTATATATAACGTGTAGGATATGCTGACCCAGCACACTGAAACGCTTGTGTTCTCACGTGGAAAATGATCATACATTTAAAAGAAAACACAGTTGTAGTTGGTTGGCTACAGTGTTAGGATACTTTGCTTGCTAATCTTTTCTTCTAGTGTTGGAACAATCAAGCCAAAGCTCGAGTAATTTATCAATAAAAGCCATTCATTCATCTGTGCCGAACCGCTTAATCCTGTTGGCGCATATCCCAGCCAACATCGGGCAAAAGCAGGGAACACCCTGAACCGCTCGCCAAACCAGCTCAGGGCCAACATACACACAACCATTCACACACACATTCACACCTAGGGGCAATTTGAAACAGCCAATTCGCGTAATGTGCATGTCTTTGTACTGTGGGAAGAAACTGGAGTACCCGGAGGAAACCCACACAAGTATGGGGAGAACATGCAAACTCCACACAGAAACACGACTGCTGAGCCTGGGACTTGAACCCAGGACCCTTTTGCTGTGGGGCTGACGTGATAAACACTGTGTGGATTAAAGCCATTTCCAACTTAATCCAATGCAAATATTGTATTTTTCTAAATGTTTATAATCTTTTAAACTCTTCTTCAGAAGGCAACAGAACATCTTTTTACAGTTCTTCAGTGCAGCTCACCCGACATTTTGTTGACGGTGCTTTGTGCATTCTCGACGTCCTAGTTACTCTGGTCCACACTCCAACACAGTAGGTGGCGGTAATGCACCTTAACGCAGGTTACCACCCACCAGAACAGACTCTTTTGTCAAACTTCTTTTTTTTTTAATTTAATAGTTATCTTATGGTAAAGAGCAGAAGCGGTGCAGAGAAATGAGAAGACACACAACATTAGGTTTTGGGTCTTAGGAGGTTAAATAACCTTTGAATGAGTGCAAAATCTAAATGAAGTGTTCAAAACTACGATACCGTAATGTACCTACCTAATGTTACTTAAACAAGAGGTCTTTCCCATCAGGTTGGTAACAAACGACTTGCTCCAGTTTTCCCCGGACTACTCCCGACCCTTTCTACCCCTTTTCAGTAAAACGTTGCAATTAACTCCTTATCACCACTTTATACTGGTAATCTGCAACTCAGCGTTAGCAGCTTAAATCATCTGACACTGTTGTTTTCTAAAGTAGGTGAGCAGAGCCAGACGGTATTCCCAGAAGACACTTGATTGACAGGTGAAACACCTGTTGCGGCACTACTCCTGACACCTGACGTGTTACGTCATGGCAGACGCAGAGGTGCGCTACTGTAGTATTTGAGACTAAATTCTGATTTTGCTCTCATTCAAAGACTGTTTAAGATATTAACATGAAATTAGCAGGAATGACTGATCTGCCTGGTAAATCCGGATAATATTTAGAAGATTAGGATCAAGGGTTTCAGAATTATTGAATGGTAAAATTTGGCCTTTTTAATATAATATATTTTTTAAATATAAAAAAAAAATCAAATCCATCATGTCCCAGTGAACCTATAGAACAAAACATGCACCTTGGAAATGTCTTAAAACAGCAGCCACGTACACGAGGGGACAAGGGAAGTACTCAGCTGCTCGCCAGTCCATCGCAGGGCAGATTACAAAGTTAAACTAAAACATTTTAAATTACCAACCACTGATCAGTTAAGCGAGATGTACATTGCTGAATCTCAGCACCCCCGGTGGCCTCTAGTTTAACTGATGGAAATGACGCTCTGTCCAGTTTTGACTTATTTTTGCAGACTATTTGGCGAAAAGACATGTTTGTCAAAGATTCCTCAAAATTTAGAACTATTTGCAGAACTTTTGCGGAATGAATGGTGATCACCAACTGCAAGCCCAGTAAGACACACCAGTTACACAACCGTTGGGACACTGGTGTGGATTATGGGCTGAACAGAAAGGCGGATGCTCAAGTTTCTGTGATTTTAAAAGGGATTAAAATGTTTGGGTGATAGTAGTGCGGGTTGCGTGATTATCTAATGCTCTTGGTGTGAATTTGACACTTGGCGTTGAGGTAGTGGCACTCGAGAGAGCTTGAGAGACCGAAGCATTTTAATGACGCTCGATCTTCAAAAAAGGTATAGGAATGATGCATGCTCCACTCAGCATGGATCATTTTCCTCAAGGATGACACCTACGTGTTAACAGAGCTGTACTGAGTCAGATGAAGGGTGAGTCAGAAAATAACCAAGTCATTCAGTCATAAATAGCGAGTTCAGGGCCCAGAAACATGTAACAGCTTATGATAAGCCTATTTATTAGAACTACAGGTATGACTCCTGTATACTTGTATACCATCATAGGAAACTGATGTCATACAAGTATTTAAAATTCCTATGAATATTATCAGTAAATCCTCACTGAGGAAGTCAATGGGTATACACTGGTGAATTAAGGTCGCCTCACAGAAAAGAATCCCAAGGGGCGAAGTCATGGCAACAGGCCGCCACCCAACATCACCATGCAAAGAGATGGCCTGAACCGGAGCCATTTTCCTTAGAACTTACAGTGATCTTCGAGCTGTGTGAGCCATAGCGCCATCTTACTGAAACAGGATTTCATTTTATACAAATGGGTTCTGTCTGGCCGTCCGACTTGTTAGCGCGATAACAGTTTTGTGATGGATCGGACTTTTTTTATGTGTCGAGGCGCCTGCCTGCTGGTTATTTTGTTTACGTGACATTGTCCTGTGGAATCAGCCGCAGGTGCTTCGTATTTATTAGTGACTTGCAGAATCAGCCAATGAGAATGTAGTGTTGTGGCCACTTGCAACACTACATACTAATGAGATAACTTCATTTGGACCAATAATGTGGAGAATAATCTAGACTGGGTGCCGCCCCATCTCTTATGGGTAACTGGCTTCAACTTCGGGTCATGGGGGAAAAAAAACCCTCATCGGCCCTTGGTTTGTGTTGTGGATTCATGTTATTTCTGTGTTAAAATAGTTGGTTCTTGTTACGCTGTTGGTGTGAAAACCGTGCAGACAGTCACAAAGGAATCTCTTTTCACCTGTAAGTATTTTTTATTCTTTATAAAAATGGAGTCATAGTTATGGATATTAGCATAGCGTTCCAGGCACAAGTGCTTAGTACTGTGGACTGGCTAAGGGAAGTACAGACTGATCTGCACAACACATAGTGCAGGGAGAAGCGAGCCAGGGTCTGCACTGACAAGATTCTACAAGAGCTAGCAGAGCAGAAGAATTTCATTTTATTATTCTCAAGGAAAAAAATCTCACAACCCTGTTTTTTTTAGCTTGTTAGGAGAAGCACAGCATTTTTTTCTTTTAGGCCTAAATGTTAAACCGCTAAAGTACCAAGTAATGGATCAGTTATACAGAGAGAAAGAGAGAGCAAGTGAGAGAGAAAGAGAAAGAAAGAAATAGAGAGAGAGAAAGAGAAAGAAAGTGAGAGCGAGAAAGAAAATGAAAAAGAGAGAAGAAAAGAGAGGATAGAGGAAGATAGAGAGAAAAAGAGAAAGAAACAGAGAGAGATATAGAGAGAAGAGAGAGAGAGAGAGAGAGTGTGGACAGACAGTGTAATAATGAGTCACAGTGACTTGATGATCAGGAATCATCTCCAGAACAAGAGAGGGACAAGTGTTGTTTTGCAGGATGATGTTTAGCTGATTTGTGGGACACATAAACAGACAGACAGAAGAAAAAGACAGACAGACAGAGAAAGAGACAGAGCGAGAGACAGTCAGACACATAGAGATCGAGAGAGAGAGACCAATAGAGACAGAGAGACACACAGACAGACAGACAGTGACAGACATAGAGAGAGAAGGAGAGACAGAGAGAGAGACACACAGACAGACAGAGAAAGAGAGAGAGAGAGAGAGAGAGAGAGACTGAGGGTGACAGACAGTGAGTGAGAGAGAGAGAGTGAGAGAAGCGAGGTGATTGCTGTTGCCATGGATACAGGTTTCCTGATAGACTGATTTGTTTCTCCAGTTTGTTGTATTTTAAAGTGAAACTGTGTCGGTATTTCGGTTAAACCGTATATTACTCAGGATCTTTCTAGGCGTGCACTGATAGCTAGGAATCTATAGAATATATCCAAGATCTTGATATTCATGAAACGTTCAACTTTCTCTCATTAACACTTCAAATGGCTGTCCGTCTTCCCATGCTGCACTTGTGCTCGGTGGAGAAGTCTTTCTCATTCTGAAAGCATGGATGGTCTTCTATCCGTTTCAAAGAACTTCACGAGTATTGTGTCCATTTTAAAATCTAAGTGCTTCAGGACCTTCTGTCCACTCCAGACCTATTTAAGGATCATCAGTGATCTTTTTGTCATATTCAGTGAGACCACGAGTTTGGAGGCTTTAGCACAGGGTCATGACTCGGTTGTCCCACTTGAAAACCAGCCAGGGTGTCCTATCCCATTTGGAAGGCATCAACAGTCTTCTGTCTTATTTGGATTCAGTGTCCTCCTGTCCCACTTGGAAACCTTTCAGGGTCCCCTGTTTTATTTAGAAGGCGCCCAGGTCTCATTTGTACAAAATCAAAGGACCCCTGTCTAATTTGGAAAAGTTTTGTGTGTCTCCTCTTACATTTGGAATACATCAAAGGACCTGTGTCTCATTTGATCAGAATCAGTGGTCCCCTGTCCCAGTCTAAAACATGTTCAGTGTCTCTTGTCTCATTTAGAATACAATTTTTCACTGTTTGTCCAATTTGGATACAATGGAGGGTTCTGTGTAATATTTGGGAACCATTCAGGTTTCCCTGTTCCATCCAGAATGCATCACGGTGTTATTTGGACAGAATCAAAGGTCTTCTGTGTTATTTGGAAGAGAGTTCAATGTCTTCTGTCCCATTCGGCATGAATCAAAGATCTTTGGTCTCATTTGCACAGGATCATCAGTGTCCTGTCCCAGTGTGAATGGCAGTTTATGTCTTCTGTCAATGCACCAAGAACCTTTTGTCACATTTGGATACAGTAAAGGGTTATCTGGCCCATCTGGAAACCGTCTAGTGTTTCCTGTAACGATCGAATAGCATGATAGGTCACGTGTCCCATTTGCAAACACATCCAATGTCCCATGTCCTATTTGTAGTGCATTAGGAGTCTTTTTATTCCTATTTGGTCCCTGTCCATTTGGAGAGCATGAAGAATCCCCAGTTGCATTCAGGATACATTAATTCCATTTGGGCATTATTTGGACAATATCGAGGGTTTTTGGTACGATTCGGAGGGCATCAAGGTTTTCTGATCCTGTTTGGATAGTGTGAAGAGTTTTCAGTGTCTTTCAGACAGCATCCAGTGTGCTTGGTCTTATTCGGAGGGCAACTGACCACATTTGAATGACATGAAGTTGTCTATCTGTTTTTCACCTTGAGAACCAGTGACTGGGCTCCAAAAGGTAACATGGCTTAAACAAAAGAAAGAGTGGAGATGAAAAGGGTCAGGCTCAGAACGGAGGTTCCCCGACCTCATCTGTAATACATGGGGGTGAGCTTGTCATGGATAAACATGCCAACTGCAGGCTGAATTAAAATGAATAGAACCAGATCCTGGTTTGGTTCAACAAAGGGAACAGTTTTCAGAGGCGTTGTGGAGTCTCTTTGGTATTCATTGTTTTGAATATGTAAAGCACGGGGTCATTCTGTCTATGACTTTCATTTGACGCATGTGGAATGTTTCACAGCTGTGCATACGAAGCACAAATGTTTGCACACTGGTGTTCTCACTTGTAAAAACATTACAGAATCTCACAGTGGGGGATGTTCTTTCAGATCACCATACATCCGGTCCTTACACTTACAAAATATCGGCTGGCTGTGCTGTGTGACAGGGTGACTGTCAGTGTAAGTGCTCGTTATTATGTGTTTACGATCTCACAGATCCCGTGCAGAACCCCTGAGTACTGTACTGTCCCGGGAATTTTGGGTAATGCTTTGACCGGATGGCAGCACCTTGACATAGTGGTTAGCACGTCACAGCAAGAAGGTCCTAGGTTTGGCATGGGCTGCTTGTTCTGGAGTTTGCATGTTCTCCGTATGCTTGCATGGGTTTCATCCAGGTACTCCAGTTTTCTCTCCTAGTCCAAACACATGCTAATTAGGTTAATTGGCTGTTTCAAGTTGCTCCTAGGTGTGAGTTTGATTGGTTCTGTCTGTGTTTCCCTGCGATGGCTTACAACCCTCTCACATAACGGCACATTCCAAATGAAACCAAAACCTGTCCAATGCATCGTGGGTGAGAATGGCAAGAGAGATATTGCTCACTGCCTGACTGATTGACCTTGTTCCTCGTGATCTAACCCACCTTAGAGTTCGGTGATCTGGTGTAATCAAGGTTGGATTTTAAAAGAAAGCCCTTTGGGTTGATAACTTCTGAATTCTTGAGGAATTGTGAAGGACCAGTGTTGTGTTTTACCCTTTAGCTGATTAACTGTTTGTACCCTTCAGCAGGGCAGTTGTTTTCCCCCAGCTGGAGCATGTGATGATGAAAAGCCAGCTCAGATATCTTGAGAAGTAGTGGTTACAGTTTGGAATGGCCATGACCCCATTAATGAGGGCTTTGTAGTTGATGTGGATTGAATATATCACTCCAGAATCTCCTGCAAGGATCCTAATTAGTGTGTACTTTCTATAGTGGTTCTCAAGGAGGAATTCGTGTGTTTACTTGTGCTGAAAGGCATCAAAGGTCTTAGGCCCCATTTGGACAGTATCATGAGTCCCCTGTTGCACTTATCAAGCACATACTTCCGTCTTGTATATTTGGTAGTTTTTTGGTTGTAATACACCAAATAATTAAAGACTTGCTTTAGTCGATGTGGATGTTCGATCTTTTAGAACTCTGGAGTTCTGGGTTTAATCGTTAAGGCTCTGGGTTACTGATCAGACAGTTGGGGGTTCACACCCTGGCACTACCAAGCTCCCACTGCTGGGGCAAGAATCCCAGAGGAAACCCACACAAGCACAGGGAGAACATGCTAACTCCACTCAAAAAACCACCTCGCTGCGCCCAGGACTTGAACCCTGCCCTATGAGGACTACACTCGACCTCATAAAGGTAAAAAATATGAATATTAAATAGTAAAAGTAAAGCGTGTCTGTTCTCCCACCTCAGAGTCTTGTTACACTTCAAACATAAAAAAAACAACAACAACTTGCCGATACTGAACCCTTAAACAAAAGGTTTTCACTGCTGCTGAGTTTCCATGACACCCATGTATGCTCTTATAGTGCCCGCCGTCCCCGCCAACGTTCACCATAATTGATTTTTCTCCCTCTTAGCTAGAGCTCTAACTTGTACAACACTGGAGGCGTCGCCGCCTTGTCAGAGATGAATGCGGTGGTTCCTTCCGAGGGAAATTGCTGTTTGTTTAAGAATTGACTAATTCATGGCAGCTCATGAGGATTCTTGTGAAAAGATAGAGGAAGGGAATTAAGGAGGTTTAGCCAGAGGTATCCAGCAGATGCCAAAGGTTAGGTTCAGGGTTCTTGTGTGTTTTCGGGGAAGAAATCAATCAGGGATATCAAGGAACACAAAGAAGTCGGCGCAGTGGGCGGGAAACGCCAAAGATTTTGACCTGATAGACTGTGACTTTTTGTCACAGTGTCACCCTGATAACGCAACGCTGTTTTCGATGATGTCACACTGCGTAATGTTCAGAACAGGATAGAGTCTCGTGATTGGTTGGGAGGCCCAGTCAGAGTTGAGATGTTTTTGAACGAGGACGTAGACTGGTTATCCCCCTCAGAGAACGGTGTAGCCCGTGATGTGCTCAGCTGCTGCTACAGCGCGTAACACTTTCCACAACGATACATACGGGAGGACTAATGTTCCCGTCGTCACTGCCGCCGCATTTCCGTCAATTATGGGACTCCATTTTATAAGACTCCCTGTTGAGAACCAGAGCAGCGGAGGAGTACGGAGATGGGCGTAAAACAGACGAGGCGCTGAATGATTTATACCTGATCAATAATGCATGTTTATTATAGCGCACCATGAAACTCTCTGCACACACACGCACACACACACGCTCACAGACCCACATTCATCTGTTTAACGATGTTGGGTGAACTTGTCATTCGTTCGTTGTCTCTCTCCTGTGGTCGGAGGGCAGATTGGTGGGTGTTTAAACCAAGTTTTATTAAGATGTTTCTCATTCGTATAAATAATTTCAGTGCTTCTGACTCTCTCCGGTTTCCTCCAGGACCTCAAATTCATGAGATTCTTTCACCCTCGTTCTCTCTCCTCCACTACGCACTTACACACACTTTAATTAGCACTTTCACGGCTAAGGCGAGACTCTCGGCGAGTGTCTGGGGGGGTTAAAGGAGAGGAGAAGAGAGAAAGAGAGAAAGGTTAGAAGAGAAGCAGGGAAAGAGCTTGATAGAGAGTGTGAATGAGAGGGTAAGTGTGTTGAGAGGGTGTGTGTGTGTATGTGTGAGAGAGAGAGAGAGAGAGAGAGATAGAGAGAGAGAGATTTAAAAAGGGAAGAGAAAGAAGAGGTTGATGGAGTGAGAGAAAGAGACTGAGGGGGAGATGGAGAAAGGGAGAGGGAGAGAGAGGGAGAGAAAGAAGGGGGGGGAACGGAAAGAACGAGAGAATAAGAAGGTGGGGAGAGCGGGGGGGGGGGGGGGCTGATTAAATGCCCATTTTTAC